>LNAC01001189.1:10719-53652 GCA_002007465.1 Ailurus styani | reverse complement strand
CTCATACAGGAATTCAGTCAAGTGTCAGGATATAAAATCAATGCACAGAAATCAGTTGCATTTCTATATACCAACAACAAAACAGAGGAAAGAGAAATTAAAGAGTCAATCCCATTTACAATTGCACCCAAAATCATAATACACCTAGGAATAAATCTAACCAAAGAGGCAAAGATNGAATCTGTATTCAGAAAACTATAAAGTACTCATGAAAGAAATTGAGGAAGACACAAAGAAGTGGAAAAACATTCCATGCTCCTGGATGGGTAGAATAAATATTGTGAAAATGTCTATGCTACCTAGAGCAATCTACACATTTAATGCAATCCCCATCAAAATACCAGCAATTTACTTCAAAGAAATGGAACAAATAATCCTAAAATTTATATGGAACCAGAAAAGACCCCGAATAGCCAAAGGAATGTTGAAAAAAAAAAGCAAAGTTGGCGGCATCACAATTCCAGATTTCAAGCTCTATTACAAAGCCGTCATCATCAAGACAGTATGGTACTGGCACAAAAACAGACACATAGACCAGTGGAACAGAATAGAGAGCCCAGAAATGGACCCTCAACTCTATGGTCAACTCATCTTTGACAAAGCAGGAAAGAGTGTCCATTGGGAAAAAGACAGTCTCTTCAACAAATGGTGTTGGGAAAACTGGTCAGCCACATGCAGAAAAATGAAACTGGATCATTTCCTGACACCACACACAAAAATAGACTCAAAATGGATAAAAGACCTCAATGTGAGAAAGGAATCCATCAAAATCCTTGAGGAGAACACAGGCAGCAACCTCTTCGACCTCAACCGCAGCAACTTCTTCCTAGGAACATCACCAAAGGCAAGGGAAGCAAGGGCAAAAATGAACTATTGGGACTTCATCAAGATTAAAAGCTTTTGCACAGCAAAGGAAACAGTCAACAAAACCAAAAGACAACTGACAGAATGGGAGAAGATATTTGCAAATGACATATCAGATAAAGGGCTAGTACCCAAAATTTATAAAGAGCTTCTCAAACTCAACACCCATTAAACAAATAACCCAATAAGAAATGGGCAGAAGACATGAACAGACATTTCTCCAAAGAAGACATCCAAATGGCTAACAAACATATGAGAAAGTGCTCAACATCACTGGGCATCAGAGAAATACAAATCAAAACCACAGTGAGACACCACCTCACACCTGTCAGAATGGCTAAAATCGACAAGTCAGGAAACGACAGATGTTGGTGAGCATGCAGAGAAAGGTGAACCCTCCTACACTGTTGGTGGGAATGCTAGATGGTGAAGCCACTCTGGAAAAAAGTATGGAGGTTCCTCAAGAGGTTAAAAATAGAGCTAGCCTACAACCCAGCAATCACGCTACTGGGTATTTACACTAAAGATACAAAGGTAGTTATCCTTAGGGGCACATGCACCCTAATGTTTATAGCAGCAATATCCACAATAGCCAAACTATGGAAAGAACCTAGATGTCCATGAACAGATGAATGGATAAAGAAGAGGTGGTATATATATACAATGGAATATTATGCAGCTATCAAAAGAAATGAAATCTTGCCATTTGCAATGATGTGGATGGAACTAGAGGGTATTATGCTGAGTGAAATTAGTCAATCAGAGAAAGACAATAATCATACGCTCTCTCTGATACGAGGAACTTAAGGGGTGGGGTGGAGAGTTGTGGGGGGTAGGGAGGGAAAAATAGTGAAACAAGATGGAATGGGGAAGGAGACAAACCATAAGAGACTCCTAATCTCACAAAGCAAACTGAGGGTTACTGGGGGGTGGGAGGGTAGGGATAGGGTGGATGGGTTATGGACATTGGGGTGGGTTTGTGCTTTGGTTGAATGCTGTGAAAGGTGTAAGCCTGATGATTCACAGACCTGTACTCCTGGAGCAATAAAGAAAGAAAGAAAGAAAGAAAGAAAGAAAGAAAGAAAGAAAGAAAGAAAGAAAGAAAGAAAGAAAGAAAGAAAGAAAGAAAGAATTGCACATTTTGTTGTATGTGAAACAGAAGGTTATTTTATCTTATTTATTTATTTATTTATTTATTTATTTATTTATTATTTCATTGAACCAACTTATAGTACCTCATTCGTTTCAGACTTAATGGTCAATAAGTTATTTTAAAAATCCTGCTCAACAGACCCAATGTAAAATAATGAGATAAAACTGTTATTGAATTGTAAGGGAGCCTGTAATTTGCCAGAAGTGTATTTGGAGTACAACATCGTAAGAGCATCAGAGAAGACTTTTTCCATTGTAACTCTGAAGAAGCCAAATCCAGCTAGTGGAAGAAAGAAAAGGGAATTTTTTTTTTTATTTCATGCAGCCATGTGGTCCAGTCATGGAGTTTGCATTAGGGATCAAGACTGACATATGTCCAGGCTTCTCTGGCACTCAGCTGCATTCTGCTTTTTCTCTCTGCTGTTTTTTGCTCTTTGTTTTGTTTTGTTTTGCAGGCCCTTCTCTTAGCAGGATGGACACAGCAGTTCAAAGGCTCAAGCAAAGCCTTGTGTTGAGTATCATTGAGCCCACACCATTCACTATGGCTGATAGAAGAAAACCAAGCCATGTGTGAGAGAGTGAATGAAGGACAAGAAGTGCCCCCCCACCCTGAAATCCATGAACCATCATGACAACTACAGGGAATGTCCATGGAGGAAACAAAAACATCCCACAAAAGCCACCATAGTATTAGAACAAAATGATGGATGAAGGCCCAGTTCTTCATGAATGGCTTCAATGCCTCCCTTGACTCTACACCAAAAAAATTAATTTACTGATATCAATTAACTACTTACAATTTGGTGAGCTGCGGAATCTTTTTGTGCGAGGAATGTTTTAAATTTTATGCTCTTGATGGATGCCTAAAACAAGCCACAGTTGAGTAGCAAATATGAGATCATCATGCCTGATGCTTCCTCTTTCACACAAATAGATCATCAGTTCGTTCAAGTGGGCCAATATTTCTGTATTAGACAATCACCTAATAAAATGGGGCTTCCTTCAGTCCCAACTTTCCAGAATTATCACTGAGCCAGGACCCGTGGGAAGCATGTGTGCTTGAGTTTTCACACACCCACAGAAAACTCCCAGGCTAGAGCAACAGGTGGTCTCTACTTACCCCAAGGGGCAAACAAGACTTTACACACTCCCATGATAGTTTGTAAGGAACACTTAAGCTTTCCAAAAGGCTTTTTGGTCACTCATTTTCCAAATCGTGAATCTACAGTTCTGAGGAAGCAAAGAGCATGTGTGGGTTCTCCCGTTTCCAGTTTTGGACAAAGTACAACATTAGTTACCAGTTTAAAAAAGAAAAATTCTAGTGTTCTTTCCCTAAAGTACTTAATGAAATGGTTGTTAACATAATATACTTATAAAATGGAAGCAGCCCATTTCTATCAGAATAAGTTCTGGAGCTGGTAAGAAATCAAATGTAAACACTAAAGTCATTTTTACAAACAAGAAATACATATGGGCAAATTTCATAAAAGCCCAGGAAATAAGTTTAAAATCTGATGATAAGAAAGAGAAATACCTGCGATGAATCTGATAGACCAAGTGTTTCTCTTTGTAGTATATACGGACCTCATACTGTTGATAAGGAAATCCCCAAAATTCCAATAGAAAAGTGGACTGAAGATATAAACAAAATAATTCACATAAGAAACACAAAAGGAACTATCAATCTTACTACCAAGCAAAGAACTACATATTGAACAAAATTGTGATGTCTTTTTCTCCTCTTAAGTCAGCAAAGTGTTTTTTAATTGAACAGTTAAATGAGCAAATTGAACCATCACTGGTCAGAGAATAAATTCAGGCAGCCTTTAATAAGCAACTTGAACTTAAATAAGTCTATACTCTTTAGCCTTTTAATTTCCCATATAAGAACCAACCTAAAAAAATAACAGGAAAATTTAAATATGCACATAAATACCCATCACAGCACATTTTATGTACAGATATCACATCACTGTTTAATAATATTAAAAACTGTAATTATCTTAAGTGTTCTATGGGAAAAATAAAGAGATTGTAGTATATGCATCAATGGAATATCATGTATGCAAGCACTAAAATTATTTTATTAATATATCATGACAAGGGAAAATGTTAATATTTGGGGGGTAATGTTAATATTATAATGCTAGTTAAAAAGATTAGAAAATGGCATATATATAATATAATACATATGTTATAATCCCATATGAATCTGTGCATGCATCTGCTATTTTATATAATAAAAGAAAAAAAGAAAAAACCACAAGACCCCAAAATGTTAACCTGGATTTTATGCAATGATTACTATATTTAGGGTTGTGCCTTTCCAGATTATTACAGGAGGATGCTTACTTTTGACAACCAGAAAAAAGTCACTTAAAAATAAAACAGATGAAAACTTGAATGGCATCCTCTTAAAGAAACAAAAGAACTCTAAGAGTAAAGCTTGGCAACATTCTACGTGGATTATTCAGCCTCTTTGTTAAAATATTTTCATTTCCAAGCCCACACAGGCCCATAAAGCAAGCTAAACACTTCCGACCAACTTAATAGAGAAATTAAGTGGACACTAAGAGTTTTAGAGTAATGGCTGCTGACAGGAGGAGTCATGACTAACTGCCAAAAAGATAATTAGAGTCCCTTCCACCGTGGCAATTGCTTCTGTAGTTGAGCTGGGCTGGTTATGCTTGGCTTCCTGGGTTCTCTCAAGGGGAAATTGAGGAGTTCACTATTGTGAAGGCTGTCCAGGAGGCTCATTAGGTGTCCCCCAAACAGGTCTGGTGACATGAGCCTCTATTTCGCATTTGAGCTATACATACCTGTAATAGCTTAGCTAGGCTAGACTAGAATCACAAGGAGCATCTCACCTCTAGTTTCTCAAATGTAGGGAGTAGTGGAGGTTCAAAAAATCCAGTGGCATCTCCAAAGGCCTATGAAGGATAAACCTGACAGAAAATGGAAAATCAAAAGTGGCTCGTTCCATCAGAGACAGAGAGAAAACCCAAGGCATGTGTTTATGTGCAATTGTCACGAGATCCCCTTTTCCCATTGTCTTAGTTAGGCAGATTCTGAGACTAGGACTTGTATGCAAGAAATTGCTTTAGAAGATCATTCCAGAAAGCCCAGTGAAGGAATGTGATCATGATTAGGGAAGTAAGGACACCCGGGATAAGATGTGTCAGGAAGCAGGTTTTCACTGTGGGCAATGGGAGCTCAATCCTACTGAAGACCCTCTGAGGAAAAGTCTGGAGAACTAGTCCTGTTGTCCTACTGAGGGGCAAGGAAGCTGGGCTCTTTCTCTACAAGTTCCCATCCCTCAATGGATGAAGTGTATTCTTTGGGCATTAACTCCAAATCTTTGGCAGCAAACTGCTCTGTGCGTCAGTCACCTCCTGGCCAGAAAAGGCTGTTGGGTACGAAGATGCAGAAAGCTATAGAAGGTACTTCCTGCAGGTAACTCAGAGGAGATATAGAGCATCTGCTATATCAGGCCATACCTCAAACACCTCACGGTACTTTCACTGGAATTTGTACCTCTGGTTTTTCCCCCAAGAGCTACAACCATATATTCTGAACTCCTTGAGATGGGCCTGCTTTCCTTCCAAATGGTCGTGGATTATTATTAGCTTGTTTCTTTGACTTCTGGAGTCTTCTCAATAGTTCCTTTCCCCTGGTCTGGTTTCCTGGTCTGGGCCTCAGGTCTGCCCAAAGGTCAGCTGAGCATGATTCCTTGACTTTATCCATTCATCCATCTACCTACCCATCCTTCTATTTTGACTGGGAAAAGATGGGAGAGGTACAGGAAGGGAAAAAAATAAGAGAGGGCTATAGCTCCGAAAGAGATAGAGAAGCAGAGAGGGAGAGTCTTCAAGATATTATGTAAATAATTGTGAAATCAACTTCCACACAGCAAGTTGGAATGAAGACAGGGACCATGTAAAGAAGGGACAAAATCAGTGTAAAGTTACTACCTTTGCCCTTTGGAACAGATAATTCTCTTGTAGGAAGGTACCTTGAAGCTATACAAATAATTTGTTGTTATACTTTTACACCAGTTTTTTTTTCTGTTGATGTTTCTTATGTGGAACAATTATTACTGTGGTGTTTGCCAAATGGTGATTTTCTAATTCCATCCTGCCTTCTACATTTATGAATTGGAATTTTGCTATAATGAAAAACTTTCCCTTCTTTTATTAATTTATTTATTTAATTATTTTTATTTATATCAGTATGGATGCCTGGATACTTATTGTATTCTACAATTATGCATGGAATGATCTATTATTATCATTCTTTGGTCACTGGAAATCTCCCAGACTTGAGGACCAGGTTTTTATGTCTACTTGCCGCAAAATGCTACATGACATCTTCCCTGGTTTCCTGGTTTCTGGAAAGATACAACCCACAAGGTTGAAGTAAAGAGGCACTAGGATTGTTGAGACATTGTGAGTTGCATAGCCATATCTTTTCAAACTCAAAAGCAAGATTTGGCAGAAATAAGTCCCAAGTTACAGGACAGGACCTCTTCTTTATTTGCATATTTACCTCTGTGCTTCTTTTGTCTTTGACAACAGAATTCTGACCCAGTCGGGATATTGTTTTAGCAGAAACAAACAGCTCTGAGTCCTACTCTATGGCCAGAGCTTGGGGGTCTTCAAAGATGATTGTGGCATGGGCCTGGCATGGAAGCTGTCTCACTCACCAAAGTCAGCTCTCCAGCACTGTGACATGGACTGAGGGGGATTTTTATGTGTGGTATCCTCCCAGGAAGACAACAAATGAAACTCAACTCAAGTCTGTGGTTTGACATTTTCAGAGTAATCTATAGTGAGTGGCAACATGTTGAAATTACTTTCTTAAACAGAAAGTTGGCCTGACAAAGAAACTGAGGGCTCCAAACTGCTTTTCACAGAGAAAAGAATAGATCTAGGCAATACCCAGAGCTCAGATCACCGAGGTCTGAGGAGGGAAGGTGCAAGGTCACGGACAAGGCAGGGCAGAGTGCCTTAGGCCATGGGTTCCTGAGACAGACAGCCTGGTTCTGAATCTTCAACTGCCACTTTCTATCCCTGGCCATTACCGAAACGCCCTAAGCCTCAGTTGCTCCATTTTTTCCATGGGCATTTTACATAGGGGTGACAACAAGAATAAATATGCTGTGTGACGTTTTCTCCATTTGCTTCCCAGAACCACTCTCCACTCCTCTCTGCCTTGGTCTGTGCCCAGGAGACCAGTCTCTTCAGGCATTATCACCCCAGTGGCCTGGCCTGCTAGTTGGTGTGGTCAATGGGAGTCACCTGTAGGAGACTGGAAGGTGGTAGAAGAGAGGGGTCAGAGATATTTATGCCTTTCCCCTTCTCCCACACTTCCAACTGTGCTCCCTTCAGGCTCCCCCTAAAGCCTTCCCACTACTGTGATTCCCACAGGGTTTCCCATCCCATGTTGGTTCCCTGGACCTGCTCTCACCCCTGTATGTGTCCCTTCATTCAACTCTCTTCATTTGAGCTCTTTGAGTACTACCTGTTTCCAGCCAGATTCAGACAGACAAATGCAGCACAGAACTGCTGGCAAGAATCAATGAATGTCCCTCCAAAACACTTGGCATGCTACACTGGATATCAGAGGTGTGTCTCAAAAATGTTGTAGTACTATATCATAGCCTCTCCCATTACTCTTGGAAGTCACATTTGGCTGGTGACAAATGCATAGTTGCTTTAGAAGGGAGCAGAGGGAGGTTGACATTCTGGAGCATACTGGCATAAATGGGGCCAAAACAGGATCTCAAAAACCAAGCATTGCAAGATTAGAGTTGACAATGGAGAAAGTTCTATCTTGGCACTCTCGGCACTGTGTCAAATGCAACGAGTGCAAATATAGTTGCCATGGACCCAAGAGCCTTACTGATGATATTACATAACCCGATTTATGAGGAAAAGCCCAACTGAGTGATTAAAACCTCACCTTTTAACAAATATCCAAGAGTAATTTTGTCTGTATGCTTACCCAGAAGCAATGAAAAAAATATCCAACTGAAACCCAGGTAGTGGCTTCTGTTCCCTAAAATAACAAACACTTTGGTAATACCTTGCTGGATCAACTTGTTTTCCAGAGTCAGTTTGGGGAGGTGGTCTGCAGCTGTGGTGATAGTGGGTGCACAGAAATAGGGGGTTCAACACAGCCACCCACTGGAACACCTCAGTGAGTGACAGAATGCAGAAAACTAACTCTTATTCAATAACCTTGCTGCCATATTTTTTCAAGACTTGGTATACAATGTGCATACATTTTCAGTATGATTGCCATGTAAGATAAAACTGATATGATTGGAACCAAACCACAGGTACAGACTGTAGGGTCTGAAGGATCATTTGAATTCACTGATTTAAAAATGTCATATGGAAACAGAAAATTCAGCATTCAGTAACCTTGTCTGGGAAAAATGCACTCAAAGAAATTCTTCTAAAGACCTCTTTGTCAGTGTATTTCTGGAACTGAAACAACAGTCAGTGCTGAGAGGTAAGAGGAGAAGTTCTGTAAAGGAAGATTCAGCATCTCAGGTCCTTCAGAAAAGGTCACCTTGCTTGTTTGCCAACAAGAGGGGAAAGTGGGTCTGTGCACAAAGGTTCTACTGAAATAAATCATTTAAATAAAGGTGAAAAATTTCAACACACCCACCTTGCTTACTTTGTGTCAAACAGGAAACCAAACCATGGCAGGTGACAAACACCCAGGTTTCTGAGCTAGTACAGAATTTTGGAGTATCATTTTATTTTTCATATTATTTTATTTTCAAATAACATCACGGATAAAGGGACTTGATTTTAGAACTTCAGGGGAAATGTTGTCAATGATGTGTCTCAATTTTTGGTTTGTAAAGCCAAAGGTTTAGAGATAGCTCCATAGGAGAGAAAGATGAGAAAGAGAGAGACAGAGAGACAGAGAGAGACAAAGAGAATGACAGAGAAATAGAGACAGAAAGCAGTTAGTGAGTAGACCCAGATAGTAATTGTGACTTCCTGGCTCAATCACTTAGTAGTTGTAGGCTTAAAATTTGAGGCAAACTACTTCTCTTAACCCAAGTGCCCTCAACTGTCACATGGGACAGCGATACTAAAGGATTGCCCTGGGTGCAGGGATGGCCTGGGATCTAGAAGGGGTTCAGGGCACAATATCTAGTTCTTGTGGCAACCATTGTTTTTCCCCATAATCCCTCTTTCCCTCAGTGTTAGTTGCAGATGGGCCTCTGGCCCTTGCATGTCAAGCTTATCCTTCTGAAAAGTGACTATTCTGTCACTAAAGGAAATGGCCTGGAGCCCTCTTCTCTGGAGCCCTCATTGTTCAGAACATAGGAACCCATACTCACTGCATGTTTCAAACTACTTCCTCTAAAGGTTTCAGAGAAGGGCTAAAGCTTTGTCAGCTGAGCATGTGGGATCTGGCTGGCTGGGAATGAATAATTAAACTCCTGCTGACACAAAGTGCCCTGTAAATTCCTTAGAGCAGCCTCCTGTTTCCTTCATAATGCATGTCTCCCCACCCCCCAAAATCATAGCATCTGTGCTGTCATTTAGCCAGAAGCTCACCTTGTGATGCTTAAATGCTGCCATTTCCCTCTTGGGCAGTTTCTCAATAGCACTTGTGTGTCAGCTTGCAGGGAAGCCCGTGACCACCCCCACCACCCCCTAGATCTGGCCCAGAGGGGTTGGAGCACATCCACTGAGCCCATTGAGGCCAGCTCCCATTCTAGCAGATTTAGAAAGAGCCACTCCAGCAGAATATAAAACAGAGGGGGCAACCAGTGTCTTTTTGCATGTTGATATCCTCATGGAAGGAAAAGTTGGCCTAATTGTATAACATCCTGTTCCTGGAGGGCCAGTATTCAAGGGTGGAGAGGTACTTTAAAACAAACAAAGCACTCTTGAAAGTGTGCTGGGATTGAAACAAGACCGATTCACATCGAAGCCTGTTCCAAAGATACTGTGAACTGTTTCCTGTCTCTACCCATCAATGGTGGCCTAGGGTATTTCTCCAAGATCCTTGAACCCTCAGGGAACTGGCTCCCAACTGAACACCTGCGGCCCAGTACAAACTGCCCCAATGGAATCACATGTTTTAATGCACAACATTAAAACAAAGCTCTTCCCACTGTGAGCAAGAGAAAGCCACTAATTTTTAATTCTGTCAATCTGATCATTTCATTGTCTTACGAGGCCATGCTCAGTCTTTCAGATTTCTCCCCTTTCTGCTTCTTTCCCAGAATCCTTGGCAAGATGACTCTTTTTTTGGGGGGGGGGCATGTTTGGGGAAAAAATTTAGGATCCTTGGGGATGCTAGTCTCTGTTCCTTCCTGGGCCAAAGTCCCTCTGAGTCCCTGGTTCTTAACTTGCTGGTCTTTGGGGCTCCCATATATATCCAGAGGACTCTGGGTCAGCCTCCTGCCCACAGGGAATGTCAGCCAACTTCCTCTGGTTGGTGGGTATCACCTCAGCTCTGCTTGATGGCAGACCTTAAAACCGTGCCAACTGTGCCAAATCCTCCAGCAGCCTGGTGCCTGATACCCACCCTGACCTCTGTGGAGGCATCCCCTCCCACTTGGCAGACCCCAGGTAGTTCTTCATTCAGAGCTCTCAGTGCATGGGGCCTATGAGGAACCTGGGAGAACTGCCTCTCAGGGCCCCACTAACCACAGTGACTCAGCTGAGCCCCTGACACAAGTCTGTGAGTGCAAATAGTTTATTTGGGAGGCCACAGTTGGAAACACTGGCAAGGAGTGAGGAAGGAAACAGGGAAAGGAGAAGTCATTAAAGCTTGCATTATCATGCAATTTGCCACTGTGGGTAATAGGGGCTTACTCCCTCAGGGGAACACTGAACAACAGTGTAGAATATGCCTCAGAGTTATGGGCATGTTAATAATTCATAAAGATAATTGTGGAGATTACATGGAATGTGCATGCAAAGCAATTAGCACAGAACCCAGCTCATAATAAGGGCTCAGTAGATGTGATCACATCCTGCTTCCTTACAAGTTCTCCTGTTTGCCAGTTCTTTCCATGGGGTCTTTGGCTCTTAGGTTTTTTTCCTGATGTCTTTGATCACTTCTTCTGTTTCTCACCCATTTTTATTTTCACTCTTTGAACCCAAGGCAGGTAACTCCCAAGTTCTCTTTTCCTGTTCAGTGAATCCATCCATATGCAAATTTAATGGGAAAAAACACTCAAGTCCCTTCAACACTAAAACATAGATGCCTCTGTAGAACAGATTCCATCCTACCCTCAGCATGAAGCAGTGTGTGTTAAAGTAAAACTTGGCCATTTCAAATGTTTTAGAAACTGTAGTAGAAGCAGATGCTTGAATACTGATAAGTTTGCTAATATGAAGTGTTGTAAGGTACCGTGGGGAAGTGAATATTCTCATACCACATTGGTGAGAGTCTCAAAGTATATGGTCACTTTAGAGGACATCTTGACAGAAATTATTAAAACTGAAAATGCACAGACTTTTTACCACCAAGCAATTCAACTTTGGCAATTCATCACAGAGAAACTCATTCAAAAGAACACATGATGTTCTTTGATTTTTGCTATGTTAGCAAAAAATTGAAAACAACCTAAATGCCCATCAGTAAGGGCCTAGATAAATAAAAAATTGTGTATTTATATGATGGAATACCTATATAGCAGTTCAAAAGGAATAAATTAGAACTCGACGTATCAACCTGGATAGGTCTATAATAAATTAAAAGAAAAAGCAACTAGCAACCCCTAATATGTTTACTGTCCTTATAATTTTACCTCTTCCAAAATGTTGTATGGATGAAGTTATACAGTCTGTAATCTGTTGAGTCTGGGATCTTTCACTTAGCTTAATGCATTTAAGATTCATCCATAGTGTTACAGATATCAGTAGTTCTTTTTTATTGTTCAAATATTTTGCCTGGTTTTTTATTGGACTGTAATGTATATAACACTGTTTTAAGAAATAAAAAAAAAATTTGGAAAGATAACAAAACTCCCAATCATAGGCTCTGGGAGAACAGAGGGACCCAGGATTGGAGAATGGAATGGTTAAAGATTAAGCTTTATTGGTAATGACATCATTTTAAAAAATAGTGGATTACTATTTTATCATGTGTAATTGAAAATTCAACTTACAAAGGTAGTAGATAAAGTTGATAATTGCATTGATTATTAGGGGGTCTCTATTCATAGATAATATACACTGGAGTCTTTAGGAATAAAAAGCTATGATGTATACAACTTACCTTCAGAAGGTTTGAAAGAGGGAGAGACAGAAATTAATTGAGAGAGAACACTTAAAGAGGAAAAGGAAGAGCCTTCTAATGATCCAAAGCTTGAAGTTCATGGAACTTCTTTAGAGGCAGGCCGATAATTCAGAGAACAGGGCTGAGGAGGGCAGATACCCAAATTCCATGAGGCAGGAAAAGAGACCAACTGGGAGCAGCATCTATGTTCCAAATCAAAAGGAGAAGAGAGGAGAGGAAGGCATTGCTTCTCCTGAGATATTGTGGGGATGCAGTGGGCTTCATGGGAAAAAAGAAGGGAGCAGGAGGATGTATCATTCTGAAGTAACCTCAGGGCTCGGGTCTAAGCTTATGAAAGAGTGTATGCATAAGGGGCTGTGAGGCTTTCAGCCTGTCCTTCCACCTATGACAGTTGTCTGCGTCCATGGCTTCAAATTCTTTGAACCTGAGTGATGTGAATCATATTTGGGAGATACCTTAGTGAAGTAACCATATACCCTCAGACCTTGTGACCAGAAAAATTCAGGCTGGATGATGGAGGTCAGGTGTGCAATAAGGGAGCCCATTGAAGAACTAAGAGGAATAAGGGCAAGAACTAGAATTTCATGGCTCCCCATACCATCCCTGTACCATTGGCCTTCCTACCCCGGCATTTTACCTTTTGACTCATGATGGTTAAGAACAATCCCAGGGTGGTTTGGAAATATAGGTGGGTACCACATCTGTACTGGTACAGGCTATCAACACTAAACAAGGGACTCACTCTTCAGTGTTGTTTTGCCTAATGTCTCACCTCATCTCTTGGCCCATCTAGATATTCTTACCAGAGTGCCAGGTATTAACTTGTCCTCACCAAGTGTTAACTTATACTAACATCCATGTGAGGTTCAGCTTCCCTCCCAAGCTAAACTTTCTTTACCATGCCCCTCTTTCTGTCAGTGGCACCAAAGATTTCAAATCCACTTCTCTACACTTTTTCCTTTTCTTCTCAGTTGAAACTTTCATTAAGGATCATCTCTTCTGCCTTTGAAATTCCTCTGAGACATCTCTTATTTGTGTCAACATCCACCAGCCTGGATGAGGAAGTGACGGCTAATTAACTGACCTTGCTTCACTCTGGTCTCTCCCTGGGCATTGCTTCTGCCCACTGTTACCAATGGTCCCAACTCCTCCCCTTCCCTCCCCAGAACCCTCAGCAGCCTCCTACTGTCCATCTCATTAGTCCACTTATCAGTCATCTCTAGCTTAATTTCTAAGAAGCCACTGCCCTTTAGATTTTTTCCTTCAAATTCTCTCATATCCATCCTTGTCCCAACACTTCCCTTGTAGTTCCCTTAACCCTATCATCCATGAACCCAGTAACCATTAGCCTTCTTGGTTTTAGTTCCTCCACTTTATCCCACATTCTACTTTTGCACTTATCTTGTTTAAACATCATTTCACCAGGCCACACCTCTGCTCAAGAATGCACAGTGGCGTACCACTTCTTATCACAACAAATCTCAATTTCTTTGTCTGCCTGTCATCATCAGGCCCTACACCCCAATTTTCTCCCCACCGCCACCTTTTCCCTCTTCTAAGCCAAGATTCCTCTACACTCTCTGTTTTGTCAGCATCCTATGCCTGGTCCTAATTTCACAGTCTCTCTCAGACTCTTCATTCTCTGTTCAATCAGAACCTGTTTAACTTATTCAGATCTATGGAATCTTTCATAGCTATCCATACACTCCCATTCCATTCTCTATCCATGTTAGAACCAGACTGTTGGGAGCAATAGATCAGATTCTATATGGGCAGGGTGGGACTGAGAGTCCATGAAACCCCACAGAGGCAACTGGGCTTCAGGGCCCTAAGTATAGGCCTGAGAGAGAACCCATTACACTAAGCATAATTCTGTGGGACTGGGATGCAGGAGACAGTCAATCCTGGGAAGTAAGTCTATGCCAGAAGACTTTCAGTCCCTGGAAAAATGTAGGCATCCTAAGTTTAGAATGTCTTCAGAAGTCAGGTTCAGTTCACACAAGGGAAGAACATGTGGGAAAAAGATAAAAAAGGAGACTGATAGCAGAACTGGTAGCAATGGCTCTGGCAGGCTGACCAACATATAAAGATACTGCATTCACCACACATTTTGTGCATTTGTTTGAGTTCTGTGGTAGAGCATGTCCAACAACGGCCACCAAAATTTCCTTCCCTCACCTTTATGCACATGTCACTCTGCCATTGAAAGGTGGCATTTATTTCTCCTCTCCATGTAGTTGGGCTCTCCTTGTGACTGCTTTGGCCAACACACTGTGAAGGACAGTGATATTCTGGGACTTCGGAGCCTGAGCCTTATGAACCCTGGTGGCTTCCACTTTCTTATTCTTAAATACAGTCACCATGTGGTAAGGAGCCCAAGTCAAATGGAGGAACCCTGAGACATTTAGTCTATGGCCCTACTGCAGCTCCCAGCCAAGAGCCAACCTCAAGCACCAACCGGGTGAGTTTTCCATTGTGGACATCCAGTTCAGTCAAGCCCCTGCATAGTTGGTTACAGTCCCAGCTAAAATTACGTGAAGCAGAAGAAATACCCAGCTGAGCCAAGTCAACCTACAGATTGGAAAGATAATGAAAAGACTGTTGTTTCTAAGGTACTAAGTTTTGGAGTAGTTTTTCTGTGATATATAACTAAAACACACTACACAAATTTTTTGATTTCTAATGAGAACTTTCTTTAGCCACCATTCATGACAACTAATATTCCAAGAGTCCAGAAGCCAAGGTGCTGGGCATGTCTTTGTGGGAAGCCAACATCACAATGAGTTGGGTTCATATTGATAATTCCCTTTTCTTCTGGGTATAGCACAGATGAATTCATCTATCTGTTGGTTACATTCCATTTATATTCCATTTTTATTTTTTAAATTACATTTAATACTTCTCTGTTTTTATCAACAAATCTCATATACTCCAAAACCAAGCTCACATTTGTATTTTTTCTCCTATTGCTTATTGCAAAATAAACATGCGACATATATTATTGAGTTGAAAGTTCATTTTCCAAATATTCTTTCATGCATATTGGATTGTCTTTTAAGTTAAACTCAAGTTATCAAGAGACAACATTCATCTTAATTCAGCTTTATGGGGGCACCTGGGTGGCTCAGTGGGTTAAGGCCTCTGCTTTTGGCTCAGGTCATGATCTCAGGGTCCTAGGATCGAGCCCTGCATCGGGCTCTCTGCTCGGCGGGGAGCCTGCTTCCTCCTCTCTCTCTTCCTGCCCCTCTGCCTACTTGTGATCTCTCTCCCTCTCTGTGTCAAATAAATAAATAAAATCTTTAAAAAACTCAGCTTTATGTGCAATAGGTTAACTACATGAAGCTTCCTTGGAAAATAAAACACAAAAGTGGAAATAAATACTTAAAATATTAAAAAATGGCTAAAATAAATTTGGAAGAAAATCAGATAATTTTTATTCAGAGGTTTATCATAGTGAAAATGGATAATGACCAATGACATACAAGTTAAAACTTGGCCCAGAAAGGAATCCTGGCTTATTTATAATGCCACCATACCTATTAATAAAAGCTTCAAACATTGTATTTTTAGCACAGTATTTGTTTCCCTTGCTCATGTGCTTAATGATGTTGAGGGAGGGTAAAGTTTGAAAAGGGGCCGTATGTAACACAAAAGAGGTCATCAAGATTCCACAGGAATCTCTAATTGTCTGAGGCCATTTAAATCCCCTGAAACACAGCTTTTTCTGAAATCAAAATATAATTAGAAGGTTATTATATTGCCAATATAGGAGTGTTATAATTTTTGATTCATGGAGACATGATGTGGTGACTGGGCAGAATAATGATTGTGACACAAAGAGCAATGCTCAACTTAATCTAAATACATTCAGCTGTTCATGACATAAGGGATAAGCAGGTTCTGCTACAGTAAAAATCAGCATACTTTTTTTTTATTTTAGAGAGAGAGAAAGAGAGCATGAGCACAAGCAGGAGGGGCAGAGGGAGAGAGAGAGAATCTCCAACAGACTCCCCACTGAGTGTGGAGCCAGATGCAGAGCTCCACCCCAGGACCCCAAGGTCATGATCTGAGCCAAAATCAACAATTGGCCACTGAACCCCTCAGATGCCCCCAAATCAGCATACTTTTGAACTTGTGAAGTATTATTAAGGTTAGCTGAACCTGTTTGGTCAAAGAACTAGCCCAAATACTTGTCAATTCTTTAAGCCAAAATCTAATGCTTTGTTGGGGATCGTCTCTTCTCACTGTAAGGATTAAGGTATTTCTCCTGATGGCCCTAAATGGTTAGAAAATGTAAACCAGTATCTGTGGTTCCTCAATACTTAAAGATCTCTCAGATCAAAGAAAAGAGGAGATTTATGTGATTATTAAGGCCCTAGTGTAATCTGGAAAAAGAAACGAGAGTACTCAGAGACCCACATGCCTGGGTTTCTGGAGCTGGAGAATTCCATCGGTGGAATTCGGGTCACATACAGCAAAGGAGAGATTGAGCAAAGTAGGAGGTGGTTTATGAAGCTCATGAGAATACTCTCAGTCAAGATGGCCTACAACAGGCTTCCCAACAGCAGTGTTGTGACCTTGGGATGGTAGGCAAGCCACCTACACCACTGAGTCTGCTTTCACATTTATACAAGTAGAAAATGATGATGTTTGTCCTGCTTAGCTCAGTGGATATTATAAAGCTCAACTGAGATAATGTATGGTAAACCATGTTGGAAACAAAGTGTGAAGAACTATAATAATACAATATTTCAGGTATGATTCCAACATGGGGAGGCATAAACAAGAAGAGAAACATTGAGCTGGCATGCAAGTCAAATACTTGAATGAATAAATAAATGTGTGATTGATATGATAAGCATAGAGTAATGTGAGTCATTAAAATTTACAGATGATTTCAGAGGAAACTTGATATGTGAACTATGTCTTCTGAAAAACTGTAAAGGCTTCATTGAAGAATTGGAATTTGGAGACCTATGAGAAGCAAAGAAGGCAGGATGAATGGATGAAAGGAATCAAATTAGCTGGAATGTGGGAGACATTCCAAGGAGACGAGATGGTGGGAAAAATTAAAGTGCAGCCTGAGGAACAAAAGGCAACAAAATGTGCCAACTGTGAGCGACCAGATACTTTTCATACTTTGTCTCATTTAAGTCTCACAAACCACCCTGTGTGGTAGGCATTACCTCCTCCAGTTGATGGAGGACAAAGCAGAGGCTCAGAGAACCTTATCTGGCTCAAGGCTACTCAGTAGTATATGGAACTGAGATAAAAACTCAGGTCTTTCTGAGACTAAAACTTAATGTTCTTTCTTCTATGCCTTCATTCCTTATTTATAAAGTACAGGGAGGTCCCAAAAGTCCCAGTGGAGGTGGGGGAGGAGTGGTGGGATGAAATGGGAGAAATATCATCCAAGCAATAGGTAGAGAAAATTATTCCTTCTCTACAACCTCATTTTGGTTTTGAAATGACCTAATTTTCTTCAGATTACTTTAAAATGCTCATGTCCTAAATCATAGAATTTCTCTCTTTCCCCTTCTCTCCCTCCCTCGCTCCCTCCCCGCCAAAGAGAAGATAATTACCTTCAGGCTAAGCTGTCCTTTTTAAACACAGAAGAAAGAACCTCTTAGCTATCCCCTTCTTCCCCACCCAAACCACCTCCTCTGGAGAGAAACACATTATCCATGCCAGAACGGCAGCACAACCAGAATTACAGGACAATCAACAGTAGGAAATGATATTGCAAATACAATTGAGAGCTTAATACACATGAGAGCCTTGTCAAACTCCTCTTACAAAACTTCCTCTTACAAACATTCTCTTGTAACTGTGGTATGATGCCATTGGCCAAAGTGTCTCATCAGGTCTTGAAATAGAGAGCCCCCTGGTTCTCGTTATAATTAATTGGCCCTGATAGAAACTTGAAACAATTGGGCTCATGATGTAATTCCCACACAGGCTTCCTTTGATGAAATCTTCCATGGGTGCAGGAAATACCTCCGTGGGGAAGGATACACGTACCAGTTGCACAAGATAGACTGAAACTTCCAGTGTTGATTTCTATACCTGTGTGCCAAGTCTGTTTGCTGCACTCCTGTTCTAAAGAGAACTCAATTAAGAACTGGTTTCCAATCAAAATAACCATGAAACTTTAAAAAAGCACAGAGCATAATTCACTTAGGACTTAAAACCAAGGTTTCAGGATGCAAGGGCTCTCTCCCTGAGGTTTCTCCAGATCCGGTGTTTGGAGCCCTTGGTGACTATCAACGCTGTTTCCTTTTCCTTTGAACCTCAACTCTCTTGGCCTTCTCCCTTACTAGGTTTCTCTTGGCAACATCATAACTCCAGTGAAGTTCGATCTCCCATCTGCTTTGTGCTTGCACCCAGGCCACTGATTGTGGCTGGACAATGGCATAACCACACTAACTGGTCTACCTTTATATTCATGATTATGAACCTCCAGTGGGCTGCTCATGTTGTTCAAAAACCGAATTTTTGCCTCAGTCTACTTGCTCTCCCACTAAGAAAATGGAAGCAAGCAAGCAAGAAGTTAGGCCTCTTCCCACCACCATGTCTACCTGCTTACCTGCATCTGTGCCCAGAGACTTTCCCTTCCCTTCCATAACTATCAATAAACTGTCCACGCTCAAACTAAAGCCACTCCCTCCATCTATGTCACAGAGTCACATACCCCAGGCCCTCTTATCTCTCGAGGAAGTGGCTCCAGCAATTCTTTCCTTTATCTTCTATGTCATCCATTCCCCACTTTTTACTGGATCATTCCCATCAATACAAACACTATTGCATCTCCCACATCAACCAGAGCCTGTCTCCTGACCCTGCTTTCCTCTCCAGCTAGGGCTTCATTTCTCAGATTGACTTTTTCCAAAACCCCTTGAAAGAGATATTGTGACTGGCTCACATGACAATTCAATTCCCGTTCTTTCTTTAACCCACTTCATTTCAGCTCTGCCTGTGTCCCTTTTCAGTATTTCCAGTGCCATTTACATTCTTTTCCAGTGGTTGGTTCCAAGCCAACATCTTATTTTACCTAGGCCGCTTTTTTTTTTCTTACTATGTTATCTTAATCACCATACAGTACGTCATTAGTTTTTGATGTATCTTTCCAAGATTCATTGTTTACATAGAACACCCAGTGTTTTGCTCCATGAAATACAAGCCCTCCTTAATACCCATCACCAGGCCAACCTGTACCCCACCTCTCTCCCCTCTAAAACCCTCAGTTTGTTACTCAGAGTCCACAGTCTCTCATGGCTCATCTTCCCTTCTGATTTACCCCAATTCACTTTTCCTTTCCTCCATGCTATTCCTTATGCTCCACAGTAAGTGAAACCATGTGATAATTGATTTTCTCTGCTTGACTTATTTCACTCAGCATAATTTCCTCCGGTCCCATCCATGTTGATGCAAAAGATGGGTATACATCCTTTCTGATGGAGGCGTAATATTCCATTGTATATATGGACCATATCTTCTTTATCCATTCATCTGTTGAAGGGCATCTCAGCACTTTCCACAGTTTGGCTTTTGTGGACATTGCTGCTATGAACATTGGAGTACATATGGCCCTTCTTTTCACTACATCTGTATCTTTGGGGTAAATACTCAGTAGTGCAATTGCCGGGTCATAGGGTAACTCTATTTTTAATTTTTTGAGGAACCTCCACACTGTTTTCCAAACTGACTGCACCAACTTGCATTCCCACCAACAGTGTAAGAGGGTACCCCTTTCTCCACATCCTCTCCAACATTTGTTGTTTCTTGTCTTGTTAATTTTCACCATTCTAACTGGTGTAAAATGATATCTCAATGTAGTTTTTTTTTTTTAAAGATTTTATTTATTTATTTGACAGAGACAGAGCGAGAGGGGGAACACAAGCCGAGGGAGTGGGAGAGGGAGAAGCAGGCTTCCCACCAAGCAGAGAGCCCGATGTGGGGCTCAATCCCAGGACCTTGGGATCATGGCCCGAGCAGAAGGCAGACACTTAACAACTGAGCCACCCAGGTACCCCTCAATGTAGTTTTGATTTGAATTTCCCTGATGGCTAATGATAGTGAACATTTTTTCATGTGTCTCTTAGGCATTTGTGTGTCTTCATTGGAGAAGTGTCTATTCACTTCTTCTGCCCATTTTTAAAAAAATTTTTACTTATTTATTTGACAGAGCAAGAGAGGGAACAACAGCAGGGCTAATGGGAGAGGGAGAAGCAGGCCTCCCCGCAGAACAGGGAGCCCGATGTGGGGTTCGGTCCCAGGACCCTGGGATCATGACCTGAGCTGAAGGCAGACACCTAACGACTGACACACCTAGGCACCCCATTCTGCCCATTTTTTGACTTGATTATCTGTTTTTTGGGCGTTGAACTTAAGAAGTTCTTTATAGATCTTGGATATCAGCCCTTTGTCTGTAGTGTCATTTGCGAATATCTTCTCCCATTCCGTGGGTTGCCTCTTTGTTTTATTGACTGTTTCCTTTGCTTTGCAGAAGCTTTTTATCTTGATTAAGTCCCAAAAGTTCATTTTCACTTTTGTTTCCCTTGCTTTTGGAGATATGTCATGAAAGAAGTTGCTGCGGCCGATGTCGAAGAGGTTACTACTGCCTATGTTCTCCTCTATGATTTTGATGGATTCTTGTCTCACATTGAGGTCTTTCATCCATTTTGAGTTTATCTTTGTGTGTTGTGTATGAGAATGGTAGAGTTTAATTCTTCTGTATATAGCTGTCCAATTTTCCCAGCATCATTTATTGAAGAGACTGTCTTTTTTTCCACTGGATATTTTTTTCCTGCTTTGTTGTAGATTATTTGACTGTAGAGTTGAGGGTCCGTATTGGGGCTCTCTACTCTGTTTCATTGGTCTACATGTCTGTTTTTGTGCCAGTACCATGCTTTCTTGGTGATCATAGCTTTGTAATAAAGCTTGAAATCAGGCAACATGATGCTCCTAGCTTTTTTTTTCTTTTTCAACATTTCCTATGGCAGCTTTTGACACAAGTGAGAACTTGCTTCTCTTTGAAACTTTGTGTTCCTTTTGTGTTCCTGTTACTAGGACAGCATAACAAATTATCTCAAACTTTAATCACTTACAACAATGAACACATTGATTTTGCTCATAAATCTGTAAACTGGACAGGACTTAGAGAGAACAACTAATTTCTACCTCTGTGTCAGCTGGGGAGACTCAGGGGCTAGTGGCTAAAAGCCTCTGAGGTTCATTTACATAGGCCTGGTGCCTGGGCTAAGAAGACTTGCACACACGGAGATGCTGGAATGCTTGAACTCCTCTGGCCTCCATCTCCATCTGTGTCTTTGTCTCCATCTGTGGTCTCCCCAGCATGGCAGCACCTGCATCAGAGTAGCCAGGTGTCTTAAATCCTCAGGCCTCAGGAAGTGTATATCACCAAAGAGCAAGAGGGCCAGGCAAAAGTTTTATTGCCTTTCCTTTTACCATCTAACCTTGGGAATTCTAGTTTCACTTTGGCCATAGTTGCAGACCCCACCTGTCGATGGCACCGTGTTAAGATCACATTGTAAAGGAAATAGTGCTGAGGCCATCTTTAGAGAAGAAGAGGATCCACCGGACTTAGTTTCTGGGGTACTACACACCCTTCTGGGCTTTTCTCCTGTCTTAGTAGCAGCTGCTACTTACCCTGCTTCACTGATTTCTCTTCCCTTCTCTACTCCTTAAACTCAGAGTCCCTGGACCTTTGTCCTTGGACTTTTCTTTTATTTACTTTTCTTTTTAGAGACAACAGAGAGTTTCATGGATTTGTTTATCACTTATATTCTAATGACTCAAATGTGTCTGTCTAGACTGAACATCTTCCATGAACTGCCTACCCTATTTCTCTGCTTGGATGCCTAATAGGCATCTCAAAGTTAACATATCAAACCCATGCTCCACTCATACTTTCCCCCATGGAGTTGATGTCAACTCCATGTTTGGTTGGTTGATCATGTTTGAATGTGATCTTCTGTCACGCCTTCCACCAATTCATGAGCAAACTGTTGGCTTTGCCTTCTAAAACACATCCAGGGGGCGCCTGGGTGGCTCAGTAGGTTAAAGCCTCTGCCTTCGGCTCAGGTCATGATCTCAGGGTCCTGGGATCGAGGCCCACATCAGGCTCCCTGCTCAGCGGGGAGCCTGCTTCCCCCTCTCTCTCTCTCTGCCTGCCTCTCTGCCTCCTTGTGATCTCTCTCCCTCTGTGAAATAAATAAATAAAATCTTTAAAAAAAAATAAATAAAAATAAAACACATCCAGGATCTGACCACTTTTCTTATCTTACTACTGTTGGCCTGGTCCAAGCCATTTATGTTACCTCTTATAATCACTAACTTTTTTGACTTGATGCTAAAACTCTCATTTGTTGCTACTGTGCATTCTGCCATAATTTCAACAGTCAATTTGAGAACGGTTTGGAAAACATGACTGCATATATATATATATATATATATATATATATATATATATATATTCAAATGGCTTGTAGTAAGATGAACAATAACATCTCTTATCTCATGCCTTGAGGCTGGCATGGCAAGAGGCTAGACCAGGGTGCCCACACCCTAGTCAAAAGCTGTATACCATATGAACAAAACTGGGACTTTACATTGTAGGGATTTTTAACCCAATTCTGAGCAAGAACCCATTTGAGAATCTGGTAGAATCCACAGACACCCTTCCCCCAAAAGTTATGTATGACATTGGAAAAGAACCTGAGGAGATTCATGGTGGAATCCTCCATCCATTCCTCAATTGTTATGTCCAAAGTTCTTGGCTCTTGTTCCATAAAGACCATGAGGCAGGGGCCACTTATTGGGTCAATCATTTTCATTCTTTGACATCACTGTTACCTTATCTTCATGGCTAGGGTTGGGGAATAGGGGATAAAAACTGCCCCTAAATTAGCAAGAACTCACTCCTCAGAAAAATAGTTCTAACAGTGATTAGTAAACTAGCTTACTAGTTTCATTTTAATTTTTGAGTTGTGAGAACAAAGCATCATGTTGCAGAGAATGGCCCTGTTTTTGTGTCTTATTTTTAGGTATGCTACATCTGTTGCAATCTTGGGGACTTAGCAATGACTCAATTGGTCAATTATTTTTAAATATATGACAAAAGTAGAAGTTGAGTTGTTTACACTAACACTTATCCAGTTATTCCTCTCTATTATCCCAGGGAGGTAGAAAAAGTAACTATAATAGAATTCCCTTTGATGTTAAAAATTACAAACAAGATTGCTGAATAAGGTCTTCTGGACTCAAAAAAACTGAAACAGGTAGCCAAACATTTATGTTAAGGGATTTTGTGAATTCAAGATTACTCTTTATGAATGAATGTTTGACTGTGGTTCTCCAAAATTGTTGAAGTATTTTTCACTCTACATTTGCAGTTATGCACATGGAGTGAAAAATGGGCAAGAGATCTAATTTATTTCTTTATTATATATATTTTAAATGTAAGAGTAGTGATGATTCACCTGATATTTCAACTAACTATGCTGCTTTGTAATAACAATGCTTTATAATAGCACTGGACTTGCAAGACATTGATTGGAAGGATTTATATTTATACCTCCAACCCACCAGAAGTAAATTAGGTTAGCAGCTTAAGGTTCCAACACTTTTACACTAAAAGCCATTTTGAAGTTATATATAGCCTACCACGCTATGGTATACATTTGGTGCTAACACTGGCTTGACAGCCCAGAAGATGCTGAGTGTATAAAAGGGAGTGTGGGGTAGTTAGAACTGAATTCTTGCAAAAGTAAAAAGAGGCTGAGGGGAAAAGTAGTGATGGTGAGCAGACTTCACCTCCAAATCTCGATACTGATACAATATTTATGAAACCCAAGTTATGGGTGACAGGTTAGGATTTGGGGTCATGTCTCCATTCAGATTCCCCAGAGGCAAACCCTAAGATGATGCTTTATGTGAAAGTGATTGATTAAGGAAGTATCTTCAGGGGAGACACTAAGGAAGTAGAGGAAGCAGTGAGGGGAGCAGAAAGAGAGAGGACACAGGGTCTGGGAAGGTCCTTCCCTGAAGTAGCTTCAGCTTGATTCTGCCGGAACTCAGAAGGGTAAGTTACACCTCAGAATTTGTTCCAACCTGAGACAGTCTGAGAGCTGGGCTTTCAGAGTCCTGCACCCAATAGTTGCTGGAGGGGAGTAACTTCCCAGCTCTCCATACTGTCTACACATTTTGGCAAAATTCTTGCCCAGCAGCTAGAGAACATGCTCCAAATAAGAGCTGTAGGTCAGGATGTTGGAAATAAAAGGACTCCAAAGTGTGAGCAGGAGGTTAGAAAGGGGGCCACATAAACAAAGGAGACAAACCATAAGAGACTCCTAATCTCACAAAACAAACTGAGGGTTACTGGGGGCGGGAGGGTAGGGATAGGGTGGATGGGTTATCGACATTGGGGAGGGTTTGTGCTTTGGTGAATGCTGTGAAAGGTGTAAGCCTGATGATTCACAGACCTGTACCCCTGGGGCAGAAAGAAAAAAAAAACAATGGAAAACATGCAAAGAAAGTTGGGCAGGGTGCCAACAGTGTCTGCTCTAGGTCACTTCAGACTTTAACTTTGTGGCTTTGCAAGAAGTGGACAATCTGTGTGGTGGAATTCATCCAAAAACAACCATGAGCAAGATTTTTTTTAAAGATTCTATTTATTTATTTATTTGGCAGAGAGACAGGAGAGAGAGAACACAAGCAGGGGGAGTGGGAGAGGGAGAAGCAGGCTTTCTGTTGAGCAGAGAGCCTGATGTGGGGCTCAATCCCAGGATCCCAGGACCATGATCTGAGCCAAAGACAGCTGCCCAATGACTGCGCCAACCAGGAGCCCCATGAGCACGAATTTTTATGATCTCTATAGAAAGAATAAGCTGCTTGGCTCTAGACTCTATGATATGATTTTTAATCAGTTCCTCTCTTGTTTTCTTGTATGTCTAAGCTTTATCTAGTGCCAGCTTTCTAGGGTAGAAGGTAAAAAAAAATAAACTGGAAATAGTAATTGTGCATGCAACTGAAAATAAACACAAAACTGCCCAGCATTTTCTGTACATAAGATTTATTCACAAGTGTTCTTAGTTCACGTAATTCAGGGGCTTGATATTTCTTTTCTTTCAAATAGGTTGCTGCAACGGAAATTTCAATATTTATTGCTTCAATATTTATTTCATAATTTGTCAACATTTTTTCCATCTAATGACCTGCAGAGCAGAACAACAAATAGATTAATTTTTAGCAACACAGCTGATATTTTGCAGAAAACCATGTGAAAATCTTTGAAATATAATAAAAGAAAAATGTTAATCAACCTGTTCCTCACCAGATAGTATCTGAGCAAATATACACAAGCAGGTATTACAGGATATTTGTAATTAGATAAGGAAATTGTGGATGATAAGGTAATTAATATGTAACATTATAGAACATCCTATATGACCCAAATTATCAAAATCAAATAACTTTGGCAGTGAGATTACTATCCATATGGCTGAGAAATAAATCATGTTTAGTAAAGACTATCTTTCTTCATTATTGTTCATCCTGAGAGATTCATATAAAACAAATTGATTTATTAATTATCTAAATCAATTAGTTTCTAAATACAGCTCAAATAATTTGTGATTGTATTTCTTTGTTTTCATAATCCCTTAACATAGTCAAGAATAATTCTAAATTATAGACAGATTATTTGCAAAATAATAGTCATAAATTACCACTGAGTGCTGTATGGTTTACTCAATTAAAAATATTTTTTACTTTATTTATTTACTTTTTAGTTATATACAACAAAGGATAAAAATAACAAGTAGCTATTGATAAATTTTACATATGTCTCTACCCACAAGAACACCAGAATATAGAATATTTAAAGCACCCAGAATACTGTCTCATGCCCTCCTCTATAACCCACTGAAGCAGCCACTATTCAGACTTCTATCAGCATAGATCAGCTTTGTCTGTTTTTGAACTTCATACATGTGGAATCCTACCACATACAGCCTTTGTGTTTTATTTCTTTTGCCCAACATTATGTCTGTGAGATCCATCCATGTTGTTGTATTTCTTGCTTCTTTAACTATGGAATTTCCTCTTAAAGAACAAAAAAACTTTAATAATCAAGGTCTAATCTTTTGTGTTAGACAAAATGGGAGAGCTGAAATGTAGCTAAAAATTCCATGCCTTGACTGACTTGCTCTAAAAATTCTGCCATCTCAAGTTTTTGGAAGAAATGTACTGTTTTGCAGTATCATAAAAATTTTGAATAATTCTACTTGCAATTTCAGTAGTGTTCCCTATTTATTGATTATTAAATCAGATTGCATTTCCACTTCTAAACTAGAAGACAGATGTGAAACTACATGGATAAATAAAAACTTCATTGCACAAATTCACTGACTTGCCTGAGGTCGTAAATGCCAATTTAACTTCAGCCTCATTTAGCAAAAACTTCCATGAGTTGATATACTAACATCTCTTTTTCATACACCAGTAACTCAAGTGCAGTTGATAAAAGGATAAGACATGGACCTTAGATGGTCCCAAAGGTATGCGTCTGTTGTAGTGCAAAGAAAGACCTAAATATAGTCTTCCTGAGTCTCTTTATAAATGAAAGTGACCTCAGGATCTACAAGGAGGAGCTGCATGCTAGGAGATAGGAGAAACTAGAGCAGCAAGCAAGGTCACCCAAAGTTGGCCACCCAAAGTTGGTCACCCAAATTTAGCCATCATTCTGTAAAGGAGTTGGCCCTCCAGATTTCCCTTTGGCCCCCTATCTATTAGCAACACTACCTGGCATTGAATTTCTCTAGATGGCATGAATTTTAATGAGAACACTCAAATAGTTGCAGAAATCAAGCTTATCACTGAAGCTGAAAGAACAATCTCCACAAATACAGTGTCCAGATAAATTATTAATCAACGAATACACTCTGATCACACAGAATAAGTAATGAAGAGGGAAGTAACAAGCTGGTAGTAAGTGGTAGAACCTACTTCATTCAAAACAGCTTAAACAAAACATATATACATGCACAAGGGGTTCTTTAGGGGTGATATCTAGAAGTGAAATTGCTGGATCATAAGGTGTGCATGTTTTAGGTTTTAAGAGCTACTGTTACATTTTTGCAGTGATGTTTTTTGATACTTCTGTTATACCTTCCTTCATATTTGGTCCAGTACATAAGGCTGGACCTCTGCCTTACCTTATTTTTGGTGTCTTTAGTACCACCCTATGCTTGATGCCATATCAATCTTCTTGATGGGGCTGCCTTGCATCTAGACAGCTAACTGCTAGAAAAGGATGGGATTTTTGAAAGCCAGAGTAGCTTTGTCATTTATTTCTCACTGGGGCACTTTTGATGGAAGGAGAAAAACATTTGTAGGTGGCAATACAAGATTTACATAGGGGAGGTTTTTCATTGCCATCTTGTTCTACCTGGAAACCTCAGGCTATGATCTGCAAACCCAAATGCCTTTGGGGAGTCGTCCAGCACAATAGGAAGTGGTGAGGACCTATGAGGACCTGGCTAGCCCATCCTGATGAAGATGGCAGGAGCTGGAAAAGCACAATCTTGAAACTAAAAGGAAACCTATTGACTGCTTAGGCAGAGCTCCTCTTTACAAATGAGGATAATGAGGCTCAGAAAGGTTATTTCTCTTCTCAAAGACACAGAAGTAGTGAGTGCCAGAGCCCAGGGCTTCTGGGATTGTGTTCTTCCCCCCACACTGCCTTACCTGCCTGCACTTCTTCATCTGGTTCCCCCATCCCCATCCCCCATGGGTCCATGCCACTCTCCTCACTTTCCTTCTCTGTGCCCTGAGTTGCCTCATTAGTGCTCCCTTGTTTTCTAGACTCTGGCTGGATTTGACCAATGGCAGGCAACAGCAGGGGAGTGAAAGTCAGGGGAAGAGAGAGGGTAAGGTATCTCTTCCCCATTTCCTCTCCTTCTGGGCAGTGTTTTATGGCAGTGGCTATATCCTTCCACAAATACAGCTTCTGCCAGAAGTTCCCCTCCCTGGAGCCATTCTCACTGGGCTCTTGGGATAGGGCTCCATCCCTTTGCCTCATCAGGTCTGGGTGATAGTGACTCCTCACTCCTCTGGATCACTGGGTGTTTTTTGGTCCCCTGTAAATCCTGCCTGCACCACTATAGAAGTCCCTTCATTAATTGACCTAAGTTAGATTGTTTCCCATCAGCCAATGGATATACATCCGTGTGTGTATAACTGGGTAAAAAATTAAGTGAAGGCATTAGTTCTGTCTTCTTAGTTTTGCATTTTTATTTTTTATTTATTATTATTATTTTTATTTTTTAATGGAAAATGTTTCTTCTACTTTATTTTATATTGCACAAGCAAATATTCTTTGGAAATATTAAAAATATGCCCACCCAAGGTATATCTGAATGGTCAATGAACCTAGAAGATGTCCTCCATTTAATTATGTCATTAGGGAAATACAAATTATAGCCACATCAGATGGCTAAAATGAAAAATATAGGTAATGCCAAGTGTTGGAGAGAATGTGGAATGACTGGAACTCTTGTGAACTGCTGATGAATGTGTAAATGCATACATCGCCACTTTGGAAAGCAGTTTGGCACTGTTGAATAAAGCTGAACACATACATATTCTATGACTGAGCAATTCCACTTTGGGTATATTCATTAAGAATGAGTATATATGTGCATCAAAAGTCATGTATGTATACCACAATATTCATTAGTTAGAACTAATTACAACAGCCAAACACAACCATCATGTTGCCAGCATTAGTAGAATGAATTGTGGTCTATTCACATCATGGAAATGCAGGTCTCTACAGCAATAAATATGAATGATCTGCAAGTCCATACAACCAGGGAATTATCACAAATATGATATTGAGTAAAAGAAACCATACTCAAAAAGTATAGAAATAGAAAAATTAATCTAAGCTGTGAGAAGTCAGGATATGGTACTGCTCCTTGACAGTAGTGTCTGGGAGGGAGTTTGAGGGGGATTTGGGGGACTGGAAATTTTTTGATTCTTTATCTGGGTGTTGGTTGTAAGGGTGTGCTCAGTTTGAGAAATTGAGCAAACTATTTACTTTTGAAATGTACTTTTTTTTTTACACATCAGTAAAAGTTTTTATCCTTCAATAAAGCCTTCTTTTCCCCTTCAAATCTATACTCTGGCAACTCCCTGAACTGATGTGACACGTATGTTTTAACTGGTGATGCTGTTTAGATCTTGTAGAAATGTCACCTTAAGTGGTTTTGAGCAAAATGCAGTGTCAGTAGCTAATAGCTTAAACAAAGCTGTGGCGTTTTGACGTGGTTCAGGACACACTAACCCAAAATACAGCTCCTTGGCCTACTGGATATTTTGAGAAAATGACAGAAGCAAGAAGGTCACTCTAGCTTCCTCTTCCAGCCCTTCTTTCCAGAAACAGGTCATAAAACACTTGTGTGAGAGGTGCCTTTCCTATGCCTGCAGTAAAGGAACCTCCTTATCTCTGAAGATAAAGGGACACTGAAAGAATCCTAATAAGCAGGACTTGCTAAGTTTCCCACAGTTTACAACAATTTCCTTACACTTCTTAGGCTATCATATCCCTCCATGACCATCTACTCTCCATCAAACCTAGCATAAAGGTACATACATCTCACTGTTTCTTTGGGTCTTCACTTCCTTATAAAGTCTCCTATGTCACATAAAACATATTAAATAAACGTGTATGCTTTTTCTCCTGTTAATCTTCATCAATTAATTTTTAAAGATAATTTATTTATTTTTTTAGTCATCCCTACACCCAACATGGAGCTTAAACTCATGACCCTGAGATCAGGAGTTGCACGCTCTACCGACTGAGCCAACCAGGTGCCCCCAGTCTTCATCAGTTTAATTTCTGGACCCAGCCAGGGAACTGAAAAAGGTTGATGTATACACACTCTATGTTCCAGCAAATTCCCTACACTGGTCAAGTACTCAAAAATAGAGACACCTAATTGTTTCACAAATATCTGGCTGTTTTGAATCTTGTAGTAAGTGTCGTTGCAAGTAAGTGAATATACTGGGGCAGTACACTATTGGGAATGAATCCAGTTGCAATGTTTGCTCTCTTTGTAAATTCTGGATCCCACTGCTGGAATAAATGGAATTTATGGGATCCATTTGCTCACTGGTTGTGCCTATACAACTTCTGCTGTGTTCATTGTACACAAAATGGTGGATGTGTGGGCTCAGATGACTTTCGTTAGAAGAAGTGTTAAGAGTTTGGTCTAAATATCTAGAATATTATTGCCGCAGAGCTGCATCAACCACTTGGAAAGGAGGAAGTCTGTGAGAAGTTGTGTTGGGGCTCAGAATGAGGCAGTCAGGTTGCAGTTACAGCAGTCTAATGGCTTTGTTCCCAAAGACAGGGATGCTGGCAATTATCATATGATCTCCCTGATATGAAGAACTTGAGGGGCAGGGCGGGGGGTCATGGAGGGTAGGGAGGGAAAAATAATGAAACAAGATGGGATGGGGAAGGAGACAAACCATAAGAGACTCCTAATCTCACAAAACAAACTGAGGGTTACTGGGGGGTGGGAGGGTAGGGATAGGGTGGATGGGTTATGGACATTGGGGAGGGTTTGTGCTATGGTGAATGCTGTGAAAGGTGTAAGCCTGATGATTCACAGACCTGTACCCCTGGGGCAAAAAAAAAAAAAGACAGGGATGCTGGGGTCCAGGGTTAGCCCCCGAGACACATAATTTTACAACGCTTAGAAAAATGTTTAATCTGGGGTGCCTGGGCGGCTCAGTGTGTTAAGCCTCTGCTTTCAGCTCAGGTCATGATCTCAGGGTCCTGGGATGGAGCCCCGCATGGGCTCTCTGCTCAGCAGGGAGCCTACTTCCCCCCCCTTCCCTCTGCCTGCCTCTCTGCCACTTGTGATCTCTCTCTCTCTCTCTCTCTCTCTGTCAAATAAATAAATAAAATCTTAAAAAAAAAAAAGAAAAATGTTCAATCCAAATCACAGTCATCTACATGCCCGCCACATCCAACCTCAGAACCAAGGAGGGAAGAAAGGAAGGTCAAGCCAACTTGGCTCAAAACAGAGCAGGAACTGTGGAGCTTCTGTAGGAAGGCCAAAAAATGATTGCAATCACATGCATATGCCAACTTAGGCTGGGATCTATTTTTTACAACTAAGGATGGAAGCAGAGCCACACAACAGCTCCATCAAAGGGTGAGGTCATGGCTGTGGTTCTGGGATGCAGCAGTTCATTAGGAGAACACTTCCAATGACCACTTTAATTAAAGCATTAATTAGTGATGGAGCCTCATTATATTTTCCCCAAAATCTTGGTGTAGCTTTCCCACATTCCTATTCGCAAGAGGGCAAAGTCTAAGTGAGAAAAGCAAGGCTAGAGAAGAAGGACAAGAGGAAATGTAATGGGGAGTGTAAGTAATTGCGTTTTTACCTATGAAAAATTAATCAGAAAATTTGCCTGTTAAATACTCTCAAAAATTTGAGTGTTTGGAGAAATATAACAGCATGAGCACAAGTGACAAGAATCATTAGATTCTTACAATTTTTAGTCAGGAATCAAGGGAGGAAAAAAATCGCTATAAAAATTCACAATTGTTATATGGGAGCATCTTACTAGATATTGATCTGGAAAATAAAGATTTCATAAATTAAATTCTTCTTTACACGTGTTTGGGACACTGTGGCTACTTGGTTCACAGATCAGAAATCTTTTGGTAGTGCGACTGCAACAACTATCATGGTAATACCCCTGGCAGTCTTTTTGGACAGTAAGTTTTACCACATTCTTATAGGAACAAAAATTAAGATCCTGAGTGAGAATATAAATTACTTCACCAAAATATATACATTGAATTATTTGGAAGTAAATGGCAACCTCTCCATAGGCATAAATGTGTGGACTTAAGCATCTTAAACTTTTGATTTTGCATGTTAACTCAGACTTCTTTATAAATCATATATTTTTACTCCCCTTTCTAGTTAAAAAAAAAAAACCAAAACCTTAATTCCCTCCCTTGCCATGTGTTTGCAGGGATTGTTCATTCATTATATTTACAGAGAAGCATCTGAGGTTGTTAGAAGGGTATTAGGATCTCTTGGTAAGAAAAGGTGACCTTTGAAATTCCTGTTTGACTAAATTTCTGAAGGGAAAGAAGGAAAGAGGAAAGGCAATATCTTGTATCTTGTCAATTTAATTTACTGATGACTAGTGATTACTGCCAAGAAATTGTTACATTATTCTCTGAAACCTTGAAAGGGATAGAGTGACTCAAAGTTCGGCCTCCCACATGGAGCAAGGGAGCCTTTGCAAATAAGACCTGAGTCTCAGCTTGTAGACCCAGAAGAGGAGCAAGCAGACCCATGCAGCTGTCCATAGTCTGACATTCAAACTCTCTCAAACTGTCAGTTCTTGGAAACTAGACTTTTCTTTGGTAGCAAAGAAGAAATCAGAAAGCTGGGAGTTCAAAACAATTCTGGAAAAAAAAGGACACTCATAGTGACCACAGCCCTGTGATACTTTGGGAATATTATCCCTGTTACATTTTTATCATTCTTGTGTTCTTCCTGTCTTTTTCCTTCCAGTCTATTTTTTAAAAATACATCTTTAAAAAATTAAATTAAAAAAATTAAAATTAAAAATTAAAAAAAATAATTAAAAAAATAATATATGCATGTCTTTTTTTAAAAGATTTTATTTTTTTACCTGACAGAAAGAGAGATGGTGAGAGAGGGAACACAGGCAAGGGGAGTGGGAGAGAGAGAAGCAGGCTTCCCACTGAGCAGGGAGCCCAATGTAGGGCTGTATCCCAGGACCCTGATATCATGACCTGGGTCAAAGGCAGATGCTTAATGACTGAGCCACCCAGGTGCCCCTTAAAATGTATCTTGGTTGAACAACAGATACTGGTGAGAATGCAGAGAAAGGGGAACCCTCTTACACTCTCAGTGGGAATGCAAACTGGTACGGCCACTCTGGAAAACAACATGAAGGTTCCTCAAAGAGTTGAAAGAGAGCTACCCTACGACCTAACAATTACACTACTAGGTATTTATCCAAAGGATACCAAACATAATGATTTGCAGGGCCACATGGATCCCAATGTTTATAGCAGCCATGTCCACATCAGTCAAAATATGAAAAGAGCCCAGATGTCCATTAACAGATGAATGGATAAAGAAGTGGTATATATATATATATTACTCAGCCATCAAAAAGAATGAAATATTGCCATTTGCAACAATGTGGATGGAACTAGAGGGTATTATGCTAAGCAAAATAAGCCAGTCAGAGAAAGACAAATGCTGTATGATTTTACTTATTTGTGGAATTTAAGAAATAAAACAGAAGAACATAGGAAAAAGAAAGGAAAAACAAAATCAGATGAAAACAGAGAGGGAGACAAACTATGAAAGACTCTTTTTTTTTAAATTTTATTTTTATTCTTTGCCCAAGATGTCCATCAACAGATGAATGGATAAAGAAGAGGTAGTATATATATACAATGGAATACTATGCAGCTATCAAAAGAAATGAAATCTTGCCGTTTGCAATGGCATGGATGGAACTGGAGGGTATTATGCTGAGTGAAATAAGTCAATCAGAGAAAGACAATTATCATATGATCTCTCTGATATGAGGATCTTGAGGGGCAAGGTGGGGGGTCATGGGGGATAGGGAGGGAAAAATAATGAAACAAGATGGGATGGGGAAAGAGACAAACCATAAGAGACTCCTAATCTCACTATGAAAGACTCTTAACTATAGGAAGCAAACTGAAGGTTGCTGGAGAGGAGGTGGGAAGCAGGATGGGGTAACTGAGTGATGGGCATTAAGGAGAGCATGTGATGTAATGAGCACTGGGTGTTATCTGCAACTAATGAATCACAAAATTTTACCTCTGAAACTAAAAATAAACTATATGTTAATTAAATTGAATTTACACAAATTTTTTTTTAAATGCACCTTGGTAATTGTGGCATGTATTCAAGTTCATATTTTGTTGTCTTTTTCCCCAAAGCGTTTCTTACATTGCTACAAAGTCATCATAGCCATTATTTTAAGCAGCTGTGTAAAATTCCATTGAGTGGATTACTAAAATTTAGTGCACAGGTACTTCATTCAAGGAATATTTTTTTCTATCTGCCTCAGTCTGCACCAGAGAACTTCACTTCAGTTAGCCACAGGGAGCCAAGGTCATGGAAATGAAGTCCAAAGAAAAGTTCCTATTGGGATCAGCTGGATCTATTCCCCCTGCCCAATGACTGGTGAATGCTAGATGAGGATGGGGGATGATGAGTATGTGTAGCTTTTTATCCCACTCCAGAAAAGCTTTGGTGGCAAGGAAAAAACCCAGTGAGTGTAAAGCCCAGAGCAACTCATCAAAAGCCAAATTCCCCTTTCATACTAATTAAAGAGAATATTTTATACATACTGACCTTAAAAGACAAAAGAGTCAGCTATTTTACAGAGAAATGGATTTATTCTTGAACAGCAGAAAATTGTAATTTGGGAGAAGAAAACTATGGTGAACCAGAGGCAAGTCTGGAGAACAGAAATGAGGGTTTGTTTTGTAGGGGAAGAGAGGAAGCTGGGAAGGGCTGTTACAGATTCTCCTTGGGTAAGTGTGACAGTCTAGGCTGTTGCTGGACAGGGAGAAATTCTTCCTTTAGCTGCTGGGGTGTATAAAGTAAGGTTCTTCCAGTTGGGTAATGCAAGCTGTGTTTCTTAAGGTGAGGGGTAGTGTTAGAGCTCTCCCTTCAGGGATTTCAGATTCCATTTTTATTCAGGTTTCCTTTACTTTCACTTATGTAAGCCAGACTACAATTAATTAATTTGTTTGTTTTATAGACTTTATTTTTTACAGCCACTCTAAGTTCACAGAAAAATTGAGCAAAACGTTCAGAGATTTCCCATGTATGCCCATACATGTGTAACCTCCCTCAATATCAACATCTCCCACCAAAGTGGCACATTTATAACAATTGATGAATCTATATGGACACATCATGACTACCCAGAGTTCATACTTTACAGTAGGGTTCATTCTTGGTGTTGTGTATTCTGTGGCTTCGGACAAATGTACAATGGCATATACCTGCCATTATAGTGTCATGCAGAATCCTCTGTACTCCACCTATTCATCTCTTCCTTCTCTCCGACCCTGGTCAGACATGGCTCTCTTTACTCTTTCCTTAGTTTTGCCTTTTCCAGAATGTCATATATTTCTAATCATACAAGATGTAAACCTTTTCAGTTTGGCTTCTTTCATTTAATAATACACATTTAAGTTTCCTCTGTGTCTTTTCATGGCTTGATAGCTAATTTTTTTCAGGGCTGAATAATATTCCATCAACTGGATCTATTCAGCTACTGAAGGACTTATTGGTTGCTTACAAGTTTCAACAATTATAAACAAAGCTTCTAAACATTCATATGCAAGTTTTAATGTGGGCATAAGTTTTCAGCTCCTTTGGGTAAGTACCAAAGAATGTGACTGCTGGGTTGTATGGTAAGAGTATGCTTGGTTTTGTGAGAAACCACCAAGATGTCTTCCAAAGTGGCTGTGCCATTTTGTATTTCCACCAGCCATCAATGAGAGTTCCCACTTCTCCACATCCTCGCCAGCACTTGGTTTTGTCAGTGTCCTGGATTTTGGCCATCTGAATAATTGTATAGTAGTATCTCATTGTTTCCATTTGACCTTCCTGATAACATATGTTGTGGAGCATCTTTATAGATCTTATTTACCACCTGCATATCGTCTTTGGTGAGGTGTCTATTCAGCTCTCTGGCTCATTCTAAATCAGGTTCAGGCTCTCTTTTTGAGTGAGTGTCTCACTCTCTGGGACCATGTATGTGGAACCAGCAAATGCAAAGAAGCATTTGTGGAATATGTTCCTGGTGTAAAGAAGCCCTCGACTCTGAATTGCAACTCTATCCAGCTGTCAGAAGTTCCTTCCATTATTACTATGCCTAAAATGAGTACACTCAGAATGGTGATTAAATTACTTCTGCTGTTGCCACACTGCCCCCACTCCCCTCCCCATCCCAGCCCCTTCTCCCCTCAGCTGCCCATGTGTACATGTTGAAAAGGAATTTCTATCACACCACTCCTCTGTCAAAACCCTGTGGCAGCTCATCCATGGGCTCCCCACCCTCTAGCTGTAACAGGTCAGGCACACTCCCAACTCAGGGCTTTCACAAGTGCTTTCCCTCTGCCTGAGAAGGGAGATGGTGACTGGCTTTGCCCACACTATTTAAGATTTCAGTTCCTAGCCTGACTGCATCTCTCACTTTGCCCCAGTTTGTCCTTTTCCATTGCACTTACCATCATCTGCCATCCTGTGTATCTTGCTTATTTATTCTTTGTCTGTTTTGCACAAGTCCATGACACTTTCACCAAGGCAGGAATCTTTGTGGGTGTGACTCATTGCTATATCCCTAGCATAGAAAATAGAGCTCAGCTATTACAAGATTCTCAACAAACGCATTTTAAATGAATGAGCATTTGAGGGACACCCAGCTGGCTCAGTGGGTAGAACATGCGACACTTGAGTTCAAGCTCCAAGTTGGGTGAAGACCATACTTAAGAAAAAAAAAAGGAATGAGTATTTGAAACAAGTGATTTAGTCATCATTTTGATACTGCCATTGGGTCATAGCATGTTTAGAAATACATTAAACTTGCCTTTGAAATCCACACCATTGAACCATTTTTTAAGTGAGACCATACAAGATGCTCTGATTATTTCAGTAACAGAACTTCCTTGGCTGTGACTCAAAATACAACCAAAGAAAGCCACAGCCTATTCTATAAAAAATATAATGTATAAGGCTCCCATTTTTTGCTCTTATTTGCTTAGGACCAACATGTCTGCTTACAATGAGTCATCACAAGCAGTGAGGAAAGGCATTCATATAAAATACATGCAGGTACTTTTTCTTTTGTCTAGGGTAATTGAAGCTGAGGCCAATTGACCAGAAGTTAGGAAGTAACTCCTTGGCTGTGTTCCAGAAGTGTCCACCCGCAGCTCTGCTCTCAGGATGGGAGAGTAACTTCACGTTGGAGGATTCAGTTCACCTAGGTCTGGGACATTATAGCACAGGGTTGGAATCAATTCAAGTCAGGCAAAAACAGTATCATTGCCTTCCTTTGAAATGATGGTAATAGAGGTTTTTAAGAAAGGGAGGTTAAAAAGAAAACAGAGCAGACAGCTGTGGTCTACATTGGGGGCCCTGCCTGCCATACTCTTGGCCTCCCAACCTCATGCCCATTGGTGATCTTTCCAAGTGTCACTCACTGAATTTCCCATGAGCATTCCCTTGTCACAGACCGGAAGCACCAGAGGGATTAAGACCCCATGGAAGCAGCTGTAAAACAGTGGTCACCTTAAGCAGGTGTTATAAATAGGCCACGACTTTTGCCTTCAGGTGGGATAAATCTCACATGGGTCTTCCACACAAGGCCTAAGCTCCAGCTGTCTACCGTGGAAGCTGGTTTAGTAACATCTTTGACACCCCACCCACCCTGGATCGCTTCCCTGCTCCCTGACCTTCACTTCTCATATCAATTCTTTGTACTCTGATACTTATCCTGGGATCGGCTTCTGAGGGAATCCACATGGAGACAATGTCCATTTCAAAAGGGCATCAACTGATAGTGAAGCTGGCTTGATAGGGCACCCTGAAATACTGCCTTCCCTTCCCTCTTCCACATCCTTGTTTACCTACCAGGGAGGAGGAGCAAGATGGCAGAGGAGTAGGAGACCGATTATCATCAGGTCCCAGAAATTCAACCAGATAGTTATCAAACCATTCTGAACACCCACAAATTCAACAGGAGATCAAAGAGAAGAAGAGCAGCAATTCTAGGAACAGAAAATAGACCACTTTCTGGAAGGTAGGATGTGCAGAGAAATGAATCTGAAGCGACGGGAGGATAGACCCCGGGGGGAGGTGCTGGCTCCCGGTAAGTGAGAGAGCAATGGAGCACAAAATCTGAACTTACAGAAGTCTGCTCCACTGAGGGACGTCGCCCCAGAGGCTAAGTGGGCCCTCACAGGGACAGTGTGATCTCAGGACCCACAGGGACACAAAAAGACCAGGAGTGTCTGAGCGTGACAGAGCTTCCAGGTATCAGAGAGGAGAAGCTGACTGGAGAGATGGAGCCAAGCTGAGAAAGTGTCTCTCATCTTGGTGTTACCTTGGGTCATGATCCAAAGCACAGTCAGGCCACTTCTCTTTGAGAGGGGACCCCACGGGTGGCAGATCTGGAGAGACCCCCTCCTTCCTCCTCCGGGAGGAGCAGCATGGGAGCACACTGCAGGAATTGGCTGAGTTTGGAGATTCTAAATGGGGCCTTGAGCCAGAGATAGAAATGCTCAGTCACAGGCTGGGTGAGCTCAGAGTGCAGCCAGAGACCAGGGAGACAGGAGGGACTGGCTGCTTGTCACTGAGGATGCACTGAGGATTATGGTGCTGAGCACTCAGCTCCTCTGGGTCGGAGATTAGGAGGCTGCCATTTTCATCACCACCCTCCAAAGTATTATGGAAAGTGTTCAGTGAACAAAAGCTCTCAAGAGTGAACCCGAGCTGATTACATAGCCTGGCACCTGGTGAGGGCATTGCAATTCTGCCTCGAGCAAAGACACTTGAGAATCATAGCAACAGGCCCCTCCCCCATAAGATCAGCAAGAACTTCCAGCCAGGACCAAGTTCACAGATCACTGAGAATTGTGGAACTCCAGAGTGAGGGGAAAGCAACACATAGAATTCATGGCTTTTTCCCATTGATCCTTTAGAATCATTCAAAGTTAAATTCTTTGAATTTTATTTTTTTCTTACTCTTTTCTTTTAATTTTTTCCTTTTCCCTATTTTAACGTTTTAACTATTATATCTTATAAATACTTTTTAATATTTTTAAAATTTCATTTTTGCAGTCATATTTTATTCCTTCATTGTATTTAACCTTATTTTTTGTACACATATAGGGTCTGTTCAATTCACCAGTCTAATAGATACAGATAAAGATAGAGACAGAGATAGAGATGGAGATAGAGATAGAGTCAGAGACAGAGATACAGAAACAGAAATAGATGATATAAATATAGATAGAGATATACACACATATAGAGATACAGGGATTTGGTTTATTTTATTTTTCTTGTTTTTTTTGTTGTTGTTTTTTTGTTTGTTGGTTCGTTTGCTTGCTTTTTAGTCTTTTCCCTCTTTCTTTTCACGCCAGTTTCGGGTCTCTTCTGATTAGGTTAGTGTATATTTTTCTGGGCTCATTGGTAGCCTTTAGTATTTTGTTCTCTCTTCCATCTATACTTATCTGCATAAAAGGACAAGGTGGAAAATATCACCACAAAAAAAAGAACAAGAGACAGTAATGATGGCTAGGGACCTAATCAATGCAGACATTAGTAATATGACAGAACTAGAGTTCAGAATGATTATCAAGGTGCTGGCTGGGCTCAAAAAAAGCATGAAAGATAAAAATACCTCACTAGAGAAATAAAAACCCTTTCTGGAGAAATAAAAGAACTAAAATCTAACCAAGTTGAAATAAAAAAAGCTATTAATGAGGTGCAATAAAAAATGGGGGCTCTTATTGCTAGGATAAATGAGGCAGAAGAGTGAATTAGTGATTGAGAAGACCAAATGACAGAGAATAAAGAAGAGGAGGAAAAGAGAGACAAACAACTACTGGACCATGAGGGGAGAAATCAACAGATAAGTGATACCATAAGACGAAACAATATTAGAATAATTGGGATCCTAGAAGAAGAAGAAGAGAGGGGGGTGGCAGAAAGTATATTGGAGCAAAGTATAGTACAGAATGTCCCTACTTTGGCGAAGGGAACAAGCATCAAAATCTAGGAGGCACAGAGAACCACCCTCAAAATCAATAAAAATAGGTCCGTACCCTGCCATCTAATAGTAAAACTTACAATTCTTAGTGAAAAAGAGAAAATACTGAGAGCAGCTTGGGACAAGAGGTCTATAACATACAATGGTACAAATATTAGAATGACAGCATACCTATCCGCAGAGACCTAGCAGGCCAGAAAGAACTGGCATGATACACTCAGAGCACTAAAAGAGAAAAATATGAGGCCAAGAATACTATATACAGCAGGGCTGTCATTGAAAATAGAAGGAGAGATAAAAATCTTCCAGGACAAACAAAAACTAAAGAAATTTGCAAACACCAAGCCAGCCCTACAGGAAATATTGAAAGGGGTCCTCGAAGCAAAGAGAACCTAAAAGAAACATAGACCAGAAAGGAAGAGACACAATATACAGTAACAGTTTCCTTACAGGCAGTACAATAGCTCTAAATTCATATCTCTCAATAGTTACCCTGAATATAAATGGGCTACAAGCCCCAACTAAAACATGCAGGGTATCAGAATGGATAAAAAAAACAAGACCTGTCAATATGCTTTCTACAAGGAACTCATTTTACACGCAAAGACACCTCCAGATTTAAAGCGAGGGGGTGGAAAACAATTGACCATGACAATGGACAGCAAAAGAAAGCTGGAGTGGCAATCCTTATATCAGATAAATTAGATTTTAAGCCAAAAAATATCATACGAGATGAGCGAGGACACTATATCATACTTAAAGGATCAGTCCAACAAGAAGATCTAACAATTGTAAATATCTATGCCCCTAAAATGGGAGCAGCCAATTATATAAATCAATTAATAACAAAATCAAAGAAACACGTTGACAGTAATACAATAATAGTAGGAGACTTTAACACCCCCTTACTGAAATGGACAGATCATCGAAGCAAAAGATCAACAAGGAAATAAAGGCTTTAAATGACAATCTGGACCAGTTGGACATCACAGATATATTCAGAACATTCCATCCCAAAACCACAGAATACACATTCTTCTCTAGTGCACATGGACCATTCTCCAGAATAGACCACATTCTGGGTCACAAATCAGGTCTCAACAGGTACCAAAAGGTTGGGATCATTCCTTGAATATTTTCAGACCATAATGCTCTGAAACTAGAAGTCAACCACAAGAGGAAAGTTGGAAAGAACTCAAATACATGGAGGCTAAAGGACATTATACTGAAGAATGAATGGATCAACCAGGAAATTAAAGTAGAATTTAAAAAATTCATGGAAACAAATGAAAATGAAAACACAACTGTTCAAAATCTTTGGGACACAGCAAAAGCAGTCCTGAGAGGAAAATATATACTTTCCTCTATATAGCAATACAAGCCTTTCTCAAGAAACAAAGGTCTCAAGTACACAATCTAACCCTACACCTAAAGGAGCTGGAGAAAGAACAGCAAAGAAAGACTACACCCAGCAGGAGAAAAGAAATAATAAAGATCAGAGCAGAAATCAATGAAATAGAAACCTAAAGAACAGTGGAACAAATCAATGAAACTAGGAGATGGTTCTTTGAAAGAATTAATAAGATTGATAAACCCCTGGCCAGACTTATCCAAAAGAAAAGAGAAAGGACTCAAATTAATAAAATCATGAATGAAAGAGGTGAGATCACAACCAACACCAAAGAAATACAAACAGTTATAGGAACATATTATGAGCAACTCTACACCAGCAAATTTGACAATCTGGAAGAAATGTATACATTCTTAGAGACATATAAACTACCAAAACTGAACCAGGAAGAAATTGAAGACTTGGATAGATCCATAACCAGTAAGGAGATTAAAGCAGTCATCAAAAATCTCCCAACAAATGAGAGCCCAGGGCCAGACAGCTTCCCACGGGAATTCTATCAAACATTCAAAGAAGAATTAGTACCTATTCTCCTGAAACTGTTCCAAAAAATAGAAATGGAAGGAAAACTTCCAAACTCATTTTATGANTTTATGAGGTCAGCATTACCTTGATCCCAAAACCAGGCAAAGACCCCATCAAAAAGGAGAATTATCGAGCAATATTCTTGCTGAACACAGATGCAAAAATCCTCAACAAAATACTAGCCAATAGGATCCAACAGCACATTAAAAGGATTTTTCACCACGACCAAGTGGGAATTATTCCCGGGCTGCAAGGTTCGCTTAACATCCGCAAATCAATCAGTGAGATAAAGGACATTAATAAAAGAAAGAACAAGAACCATATGATCCTCTCAGTAGATGCTGAAAAAGCATTTGACAGAGTACAGCACCCTTNCATTTGACAGAGTGCAGCACCCTTTCTTGATCAAAACTCTTCTCAGTGTAGGCATAGAGGATACACACTTCAGTATCATCAAAGCAATCTATAAAAATCCCACAGCAAAAGTCATTCTCAATGGAGAATACCAAAGGGCTTTTACCCTAAAGTCAGGAACACAGCAGGGCTGTCCACTATCACCACTGCTATTCAACATAGTACTAGAAGTCCTAGCCTCAGCAATCAGACAACAAAAAGAAATAAAAGGCATCCAAATTGGCAAGGAAGAAGTCAAACTCTCACTCTTTGTGGATACTTTTTTTTTTTATAGATTTTATTTTATGTATTTCACAGAGGGAGAGAGATCACAAGGAGGCAGAGAGGCAGGCAGAGAGAGAGAGGGGGAAGCAGGC
>LNAC01001189.1:257-10521 GCA_002007465.1 Ailurus styani | reverse complement strand
TATAAAATCAATGCACAGAAATAAGTTGCATTTCTATATACCAACAACAAAACAGGAGAAAGAGAAATTAAGGAGTCAATCCTATTTACAATTGCACCGAAACTGTAAGATACCTAGGAATAAACCTCACTAAAGAGGCAAAGAATCTGTATTCAGAAAACTATAAAGTACTCATGAAAGAAACTCAGGAAGACACAAAGAAGTGGAAAAACATTCCATGCTCATGGATGGGAAGAACAAATATTGTGAAAATGTCTATGCTACCTAGAGCAATAGATGCAATCCCCATCAAAATACCAGCCATTTATTTCAAAGAAATGGAACAAATAATCCCAAAATTTATAAGGACCTAGAAAAGACCCAGAATAGCCAAAGGAATATTGAAAAGGAAAACCAAAGTTGATGGCATCACAATTCCAGACTTCAAGCTCTATGACAAAGCTGTCATCATCAAGACAGTATGGTACTGGCACTAAAACAGACACATAGATCAGTGGAAGAGAATAGAGAGCCCAGAAATGGACCCTCAACTCTATGGTCAACTCATCTTTGACAAAACAGGAAAGAATGTCCAGTGGGAAAAAGACAGTCTCTTCAACAAATGGTGTTGGGAAAACTGGACAGCCACATGCAGAAAAATGAAACTGGGTCATTTCCTTACACCACACACACAAATAGACTCCAAATGGATGAAAGACCTCAATGTGAGAAAGGAATCCATCAAAATCCTTGAGCAGAACACAGGCAGCAACCTCTATGACCTTAGCCACAACAACTTCTTCCTAGGAACATCACCAAAGTCAAGGGAAGCAAGGGCAAAAATGAACTATTGGGAATTCATGAAGATTAAAAGCTTTTGCACAGCAAAGGAAACAGTACACAAAACCAAAAGACAACTGACAGAATCGGTGAAGATATTTGCAAATGCCATTTCAGATAAAGGGCTTGTATCCAAAATTTGTAAAGAACTTAAACTCAACATCCATAAAACAAAAAACCCAATCAAGAAATGGGCAGAAGACATGAACAAACATTTCTCCAAAGAAGACATCAAAATGGACAACAGACACATGAGAAAGTTCTCAACATCACATGGCATCAGGGAAATACAAATCGAAACCACAGTGAGATACCACCTCACAGCAGTTAGAATGGCTAAAATCAAGAAGTCAGGAAACGACAGATGTTGTCGAGGATGTGGAGAAACACCTGTGTGTGCGTGTGGAACACCTACACTCTTGGTGGGAATACAAGCTGGTGCAGCCACTCTGGAAAACAGTATGGAGGTTCCTCAAAAAGTTGAAAATAGAGCTACCCTAAGACCCAGCAATCACACTACTGGGTATTTACCCTAAGGATACAAATGTAGTGATCCTCAGGGGCATATGCACCTGAATGTTTATAGTAGCATTGTCCACAATAGCCAAACTATGGAAAGAACCTAGATGTCCATCAACAGAGGAATGGATAAAGAAGATGTAATATATATATCTCTATCTATCTATCTATATATATACATACATACACATGCACTTACACATACAAACAATGGAATACTATGCGGCCATCAAAAGAAACGAAATCTTGCCAATTTGCAAAGATGTTGATGGAACTAGAGGGTATTATGCTAAGTGAAATAAGTCAATCAGAAAAAGAAAATTTCATATTCTCTCTGATATGAGGAACTTGAGGGGCAGTGCAGGGGGTTGTGGGGGGTAGGGAAGGAGAAAAAATTAAACAAGATGGGATCAGGAAGGAGACAAACCATAAGAGACTCTTAATTTCACCAAACAAACTGAGGGTTACTGGGGGGTGGGAGGGTACGGATAGGGTGGATGGGTTATGGACACTGGGGAGGGTTTGTGCTATGGTGAGTGCTGTGAAAGGTGTAAGCCTGATGATTCACAGACCTGTACCCCCAGGACAAATAATAAATTAAATAAAAAGTAAAAAAGGAAAAAAAAACCCCAAAACCAAAAAGGCATCAATTTGTGTCTAATAAATTTTCATGAAAACCTTTTTCTCATTGCTCGCAATCTCCTTCTTTTCTTCTCTCTCTCCTTTTCCTTCTTTTCTCCAGATTCCTAAGCCTCCACCTTCTTCTCCTCCTCTCTCACTCTCCCCCTCTTTTTTTGTGCTCTCAAATGACAGCTCACCTACCTGATTACAAACACTGTGTTTCTGCTAAAACCAAGTGGTTATTGTTACAAAGTTGTTTTTTAGGTCATTGAGAGGTCTTAGAGGGATTGGGACATTTTTAACATATTCAGACAAGGTAAAATATGATCTCCTTGACTGAAGGAGACTCAGCTTACTGACAGCATGCCAGAGCAGCCTCCAGGGACATGGCACAGCTGCCTTTCAGACTAACAGACTGACTTGGAAAGGCAGAGCATAGTACAGCTCATTAAGAAAGTCTATAAACCAAGGGCAAGACTACTCCCACATAGCACATTTCTCTCCACTGAATGCTGCTAATGAGCCCAGGCAATCCTTGCCCCGGGGGCTCCCATTTGCAGTTTCTTATGGTGTCCAAGAAGCTAGGGGTGCCAGCCTAGAGAGTTTTTTTGGAAGTTACAACACAATGGGAGGTTATGAGCCAACTACTACTTGATCTTTGCATAATCGATCTAGAACTAAGTAATTTCAGCCTAGAGCAAAATATTACTCACCCCCATTATGTGTTGCTTGGGTTCACTGCACTGCAGTATCTATGTTTTTAAATCCACTCTTTGGGAATTCATGCTTTCAGAGGCTTGATTTGGGAAGGATGGGGATATATGGAAAGGAATTATTGGGGGTGATAGCGCTTGTCAGAAGGTCAGATTTGATCTTCTCTATGTTGATTTCATTCACTGTATCTTTCTAAAGACATGGATGGTCACTAGAGCACTGGTGTCTCTTCCTCCAGACACCCCATGTCCCCTTAGTACCCTTATCTCTGGGGATGCCAACCCAAAAGTTTCCAGCTAGAAGTCCCCAAGGACCTTCTGGGGCCTCTGGAGCCCCTGAATCCTTGTAAGTAGCCTTCCACCCATGGATGGTGGGAACTGATAAATAAGTACTCCAGCAACCTTGCCTGTTGGCTAAGGGAACTCTGAGGTGTACCCCACAAGCCTCCTGAAGTCCCCAGCAGAAATAAGCTGTGCATGCCCTATACTAACCTGCTGGATAACATGACCTTCACTGCCCTGTGATTGCATATCCCAATAAAGCCTGGGAACACAAGCAGTGTCTCAGGTCTGCTTTCCAGAGAGCCCAAGCTAGGATTTCCAGCTGTCTTTTCCCCTTAGGATGCAAGTAGCTATGGGGCACCCTCCAGGACCTGCCTCTTATAGAGGCAATTTCAGAGACACTACCCCCAGAGAGTAATTGTAACTGCACTGCAGAACTCTAGACACACTGCATGACAGATGTGGTCTTTTGTCATTTATATCACTGTAGGAACCTGTCAACTCTGCTCCTGGGACTAGCTTAGCCATGTTGTTAGCCATGTATGTGCAATTGAGCTGAAAACAACAGAAGAAGATTTGGATGTGAGGTAACAAAATAGTCCAGATTTGTGTAGAGCACTCTCGTGCACCCTTGCGTGTGCGCACGCGCGCACGCGTGCACACACACACACACACACACATTTACTACCTTTAATGAAGAAACTAGTTTTTATTGGTTTTCCAGGACTATGCTAACAAAATACCACAAACTAGGGGGCTTAGAACAACAGAAATTTATTCTCTTACAGTTTTGGAGGCTAGAAGTCCAAAGTCAGGGTGTGGCCTGGAACATGATTCTGAAATCTGTAAGGAAGAATCCTTTCTTGTCTCTCTTCCTAGTATCTGGTGGTTTGCTGGCAATCTTTGGTGCTCCTTGGCATATAGAAAGCATCGCTCCATTCCTCTGTCTTTATGTAGCTTTCTTCTTGTACCTTTTCACACCATCTACCTTCTCTGCATGTATTCCACTTATTTAACTTTCTCCCTTTTATAAGGATGTTGGTCAGTTTGGATTTGGATTCACCCTAATGACCTCATCTTAACTTTTCATAGAAAGTTTAGGATCCACTTGTCCATTTCTGGGGGGAAAAAAAAGCCAACTGGGATTTTTATAGGGAAAGCAGTAAATTTGTAGACCAGTTTTGAAGAGTTTTGCCATCTTAACAATATTTAGACTTCCAGTTCACAAGCATGGGATGGTTTTCCATTATTTATATCTTTTAAAATTTCTTTCAACTATGTTTTGTGGTTTTTAGTGTATAATGAGCTTGTTTATTAGCTCTAGAAGGTGTGTGTGTGTGTGTGTGTTGTGTTCCTTAAGATTTTCTGTAGTCAAGATTATGTCACCTACACATAGAAATCGTTCTACTCTTATCCTTTCACATGTGAAATACTACTTATTCCCCCTTTTCTTGTTTTATTGCGCTGGCTAGAATCTTCAGTACAATGTTGAATAGAGTGGCAAGAGAAAATATCATTGTCTTTTTTATGACCTTAGGGGGAAAGATTTCAGCCTTTCATCAGTAAATATGAGGCTAGATCTTGTTTTTTTTATTAAGTTGAGGAAGTTCCCAGAATGTATTTTTAATTTGCTTGGAAAACATACTTTATATAAAATTCACAGATTATTTTGTGTCTGGAAACACACAATTTGTTTTCTTTGTGTGAACAAGGAACAAACAAACAAAGAACAAGCAATTTGAATTCTTTGAGGTAACCCCAGGATTACAATAAGCCTATGGCCAACCAGCTCCCATTTCAAGGAAGGGAATATTCTTCAGGGTTGCCTGGCAGACTTGGAGGAAAAGGGACTGCAGACTCTGACTCCCTAAGGAATTATTCCCAGCTTTAGAATTCAATAGGCAAGTCCATGTTTCAGTGGCAAGCTCTGAAAAGAGTATCTGTGATTCTTCTTTTCCAAAAGAACCCACAGTTATACAATTATTTCATTTATGAGTTTATCATGTAAGCACTTTATGCTAGTATGGAATAACATTTCTTTAGGAGCCGCAAGGAATAGGAATTTTGCCTAACACTGGGATAGATTTTCATAAGACTTTGAAATTAAATGAGAAGTGTGGTACCCATATCTTAGACCTCTGGAAATCCCAGCCAAGAGCAAGCATGTGCTAAGAGTTTGGGGTTCACTCATTTTGCCATCACAGTGAATGCCAGTTGCAACAATCCATCCTTGAGTGACCATATAAAATAATTCAAGATGTCAAGAAGATACTAGTTATGGACAGCATATGTGAAAGTGTGGTATTCACACTACTGGTGGTGAGCAAAATAATTCTCGATGTCAAACTATATGAGTAAAACTGACCAAGAACAGCTGCTCAATGCTGGCTTGCTCAACTGAGCAATTAGTCATAAATGTCTTTGAGATGGCAGGCTACTTCTCAGTCATCACTCACCCTGTATTGAGACTTGGCCATTGGTAGATCTCAAATACTTTTGTCTTTGAAATGGCTGAATTTTTGTTGCTATTTCAATTCTTTTCAGGGTGTCTCTATACTGCACCCAGGAATAGGAGAAAACCTGAAGTTTAGATACAGTAGATATGACTAATTTATTTATATAAGGAAACATGGAGCAAGAACTGCACATTGACAGGTGACAACATATTGTCCGACCCATAGCTTGAGCTGCTGAACCCAGTAATTTACTGCACAATGAAAAAACTAACAAAAACATTGGCTTATCTCCACTTCTGACAGTCAGAAATATTCTTAGTTCAAGACCACAGGCTCTACATATAATCATGCAAATGTCTACAACTACTAAATAAGAGAAGAGAGTATATGTATCTGTGGATGGTGTCAGTATTTCTGAAAATGTGGTATTTATACTATTGACAGTGGGCCAGATAATTCTAGGCAGTCAGAAAGATCAACTTAAAGCATTTTAATAGGTACATATTTATGCTAATGTGTATTTAACATATAAGTAGCACATAGAGTCTATGTTTTATGATTGTTATAGCTTATGATAGAGCTAAAATAAGAAATCAGGTTTTTAAAGTAAGCCCATTAAAAAAAGTGTCAATGGGGCAAAAAGTCAAGAAAATTGTTATGAATGCCTCTATCGGATATCAACACAATAGTAACTACAAAACAAAACAAATTCAGTGGCATACAATAATAAAAAATCATTCCATGCTCTCATGTGGTCAGATGGAGCAGTCCTCTGCCATGTTTCTCACGGTATGGCAGGTCTACCTGGGGCAGATTTTTTTCATTACAAAAATTAGAATGTCCCAGAGGGATGAAAACACATATGTATGAAAATACATGATGCCTTTTAAGGCCTAGCCCTGGAACTGGTACATTGTCACTTCTGCCCAGTTTCCACTGACCCAAGCAAGTCATGTAGCCATGACCAACATCAGGGGGATGGCGAAGTATTGCTCCCATGGAGGGTGGAGGTTGGGGAGTGAACATTTGCTAAGCAATCATCTAACCTAACTTAACCATCAGAGTCAATGATTGTGGTGCTAGGGTAGCGGGTTAGTGAAATTTATCACCTTAATGAAGAAGGCATATCAAAGCCATATCCTCATTTGTGTTGTTTTATACTAGAAAGGTTACATGATTTTTTAATTTTAATTTTTTTATTTCTTTAAAAGATTTTATTTATTTATTTGGCAGAGTGAGAGATTACAAGTAGGCAGAGAGAGAGAGGAGGAAGCAGGCTCCCTGCTGAGCAGAGAGCCCCATGTGGTGCTCCATCCCAGGACCCTGAGATCATGACCTGAGCTGAAGGCAGAGACTTTAACCCACTGAGACACCCAGGCGCCCCAGGTTACATGTTTTAAAAATTGTAAAATATCATTTTATCATAGCAAAAAATTCAAAGAGAACAGAAATACCAAAGAGTAAAATTATACAGCTTTCTTGATTCCAATTTTCTAGTCCTTTTCCCAAGAAGTAAATCCCTGTTATTTCTTAGTGTTTTCTTCCCGGCTATTTTCATTGCTTATTTGTTTGTTGTTTTCCAACAAATGGTCATGGTGAAAAATCCTTTTAATGTGCTGTTGGATCCTATTGGCTAGCATTTTGTTGAGGATTTTTGCATCCGTGTTCATCAAGGATATTGCTCTATAATTCTCCTTTTTGATGGGGTCTTTGCCTGGTTTTGGGATCAAGGTAATGCTGGCCTCATAGAATGAGTTTGGAATTTTTCCTTCCATTTCTATTTTTTGGAACAGTTTCAGGAGAATAGGTATTAATTCTTCTTTGAATGTTTGGTAGAATTCCGGTGGGAAGCCGTCTGGCCCTGGGCTCTTGTTTGTTGGGAGATTTGGGATGACTGCTTCAATCTCGTTTCTGATATATACCAGCAAGAGTGAAGCAGGCATTGGGCATGTGCTGGGCATGCCCCTTCTCGGTGATGGCAAGATTCCTTCCAGGTTTGCCACAATCAACACTGCCTTATTAAGTCCTTGAGCTGACAGGGGGATATCAGGAACTGTGCACCAAAGTGGAACCAAAGCTGCACTTATATTAGAAGGTTGAGAAAACTTAATTCCCGAGTAATGGATAAAAGTAGGGCTCAGACCAGAGGGTGTTTTCTTATGCTGCCTGAATCAGAGTTTTCCAGACACTATGAAAACAGTAATCACAGTAATCAGCTGAGACTTCCTCATTCATGACTACTCACACCTTCATCATATTCATTTCCCTAAGCACCCTGTCCTATTGACTTCATTGTTTGCCAGGCCAAGCAGAGCAGAGCAATCACTTTCATATCCTAGAGGGGGGTTTCTGCAAAGCTATTTCTAAAGTTTGGCCCAAGCCTCTAGGCTTCTTTGTCATCCCTCACCATGCCAAAGATCTGGAAACTCACCTCTTAAAATAGCTTTAAAATAAAACCCCAAGTTTTGCTTGGAATTTTGGTGGGAGGCTTTAATTTAAGGCAATAATAGCATCCATGTCATAAGGGTTAAGATTTCACGAGTTTTGGAAAGATAAATATGTTCATGAAATCATGGCAACAATCAAAACATTTTGTTTCTCCACGAGGTGTCCAAACCACATTGCTGTCCACCGCTCCTTCCCCCCACTTCCACCTCATTGTCACTATAGACTCATTTGCACTTTCTAGAATAAACTTGCTTTTGAAAAAGTGGCTGCGACAATGGGACAAATCTAAGCAACTTTCACACATGTTTATGTACACACATACACGTGCACAAATGAGCAGATGGCAAGCATATATGTGTGCACACACAAACACACACGCACACACCCCTTTCTAAGCAGAGTCTTTCTGTAGCCTCACAGCAAAGGAAACAGCCTTATGTAGCTTAGGAGCATATCCTGTGACTGTTGGCCACAGAATTGGAAGAAGGAAGGAAGCCTGACCTAGCAGCCTGAAAGGAGGGTTGTGGGAGTGCTCTGCACAACAGGAAGGGCCATGAGGCAGCGGCAGTTACCGATAGGCAGAGGTTTTGGATCAGCACAAGTCAAGGTCTGGAGATAGCAGGTAAGATGGTGGGTAGTGGCAGCAGCTTCTAGCTAGCACCTAGTTTGGGAGGCTAGAGTCCAAGACCAAGGTGTCAGCAGGGTTGCCTCTTCTGAAGCCTCTCTCCTTGGCTCCATGTAGATGTCCTTTTTCTGGCTGTACATGATCTTCCCTCTGGATGGGTCTGTGTCCTAATCTCCTCTACTGATAGGGATATCAGTCATATTGGATTAGGTCCCAACCTAATGGCATCCTTTTTTTTTAAAATTATTATTTGCCCCAGGGGTACAGGTCTGTGAATCATCAAGCTTACACCTTTCACAGCATTCACCATAGCACAAACCCTCCCCAATGTCCACAACCCATCTGCCCTATCCCTAACCTCCCACCCCCCAGTAACCCTCAGTTTGTTTTGTGAGATTAGGAGTCTCTTATGGTTTGTCTCCTTCCCCACCCCAACTTGTTTCATTATTTTTCCCTCCCTACCCCCCACAACCCCTTGCCCTGCCCCTCAAGTTCCTCATATCAGAGAGATCATGTGATAATTGTCTTTCTCTGACTGACTTATTTTGCTCAGCATAATAACCTCTAGTTCCATCCATGTCATTGCAAATGGCAAGATTTCATTTCTTTTGATAGCTGCATAGTATTCCATTGTGCATATATACCACCTATTCTTTATCCATTCATCTGTTAATGGACATCTAGGTTCTTTCCATAGTTTGGCTATTGTGGACATTGCTGCTATAAACATTCGGGTGCATGTGCACCTGAGGATCACTACCTTTGTATCTTTAGGGTAAATACCCAGTGGTGCGATTGCTGGGTCATAGGCTAGCTCTATTTCCAATTCTTTGAGGAACCTCCATACTGTTTTCCAGAGTGGCTACACCTGCTTGCATTCCCACCAACAGTGTAGGAGGGTTCCCCTTTCCCTGCATGCTCACCAATATCTGTCGTTTCCTGACTTGTTGATTTTAGCCAATCTGACTGGTGTGAGGTGATATCTCACTGTGGTTTTGATTTGTATTTCCCTGATGCCAAGTGATGTTGGGCACTTTCTCATGTGTAATGACGTCCTTTCAATTTAATTACCTTTTTAAAAGCCCTATTTCCAAATTAGGTCACATTCTGAGGTACTAGGACTTCAACATATGAGTTTTGAGGGTAGGGGACACAATTCAGTCCATAACACCCCATAAAGGCCAGGGATGGGACAGCCCCTCCTGTGGGCTGGGAGTCAAGGGCCTTCTCCATGGAACTGAATCCTGGGATCAGGAACCCCTTTTGGTTCCAGACACAAACCTTGAATTTCAGTGAGTCCTTCATGCTGCACAACTGTCTGTGAGTTCCAAAAGATTCCTCTTGGCCTTGTTCTTCAACTTGTTTGGAGTAAACTCCTGCTACTTGAGGATAGCTCAACTAGGTAGCTTTTCCTAAATTAAAAGCATAGAGAACTGTGTGTGATCACAAATGTCTGCTTACAAGTAGCAAATGGGGGAGCTAAACTCTCCCATTTACTTCTCATAATGGCCTTTCTTTTTAGTATTCTGGCATATAAGGTAAAAATAGAATTAAACAATTCCAATTATTACAAAGAGGGATTTACTGTGTTCTTTTAAATCTGTGCTTATAAATTCTCTTGGGGCAATACAAACCTTTCTCAAGAAACAAGAAAGGTCTCAGGTACAAAACCTAACTCTACACCTACAAAACCTGGAGAAAGAACAGCAAAGAAAGCCTACACCCAGCAGGAGAAGAGAAGTAAAAAAGAGCAGAAATCAATAAAATATAAACAAAAAGAA
>LNAC01001188.1:255067-304592 GCA_002007465.1 Ailurus styani | reverse complement strand
CCTGATGATTCACAGACCTGTACCCCTTGGGCAAATAAGAAAAATAAAATTAAAAAAAAAATACTATTGTAGAAATGCATGCAAGGCACTGGCAAGGGGGCACCTGGGTGGCTCAGTCGATTAGGCGTCTGCTTTCAGCTCAGGTCATGATCCTGGAGTCCCCTGATAGAACCCTACCTCGGGCTCCTTGCTCAGCAGGGAGTGTGTTTCTCCCTCTGCCCCTCACCCCACTCTTGTGTTCGCACTTGCTCTCTCTCTCTCTCTCTCAAATAAATAAATAAATAAAATCTTTTTTAAAAATAAAGATGCTGACAAGGACATGAATTCTTCTCAGGATGTCAGTGAGGGCTTTCCCAAGAAGATGGCATTTAGCCTGTAGGACAAAAGGTGAGTAGCAGTTCATCAATGAAGAAATTCATATTAACAAAAGAGAAGGCATGGGCCAAGCTGCAGAGTGATGAAAGGAAAGAGCAATGTGGTCGTAACACAAAGCGTCTATGTGCTATATAACGTTGTTAACTGTATAATGTATCTCTCCTCATTTCTTTTCAACCCGTACATCCTAAAAGGTTTCAAAGGACGAGATGAAAAAAAGCTGGCTTAATGTGGGAGGTTTCTTCTTTTTTTCTTTTTCTTTATTTTATTTTTTTTATTTTTATTTTTTAAAGATTTTATTTATTTATTTCACAGAGGGAGAGAGATCACAAGGAGGCAGAGAGGCAGGCAGAGAGAGAGGGGGAAGCAGGCTCCCCGCCGAGCAGGGAGCCCGATGCGGACCTTGATCCCAGGACCCTGAGATCATGACCTGAGCCGAAAGCAGAGGCATTAACCCACTGAGCCACCCAGGCGCCCTTTATTTTATTTATTGAAAAATTCACACACATAGATTTCAAACAAACTTATACGTGGGGGTTTTTTTTTGGATGAGTATAAAAAAAATAAAGTATGTGGGAGTTTTCTCAATGGAAAAGAAAAACAAGACTCACTAATATTATTTAACAAACCCACTTGCTTCGTTAAATTTAAGAGACTTTTAGTTTTTTAAAACACCCTTAATTTGTAGACCACTAAGAAAACACCCTTCTGGTTAAACTGTGATGCGCTTTTGATTGTAAGATGCATATCCCAATTTCAGAAATATCGTGCTTTCTATGTGCTAGCTGCTGCTATAAGTACCATAGAAGGATTAATGCATTCAAAAAAAAAAACCTATGAGAGAGGCACTATCACCACTGTCATCACCATCCCCACTTAACTGATGGAAAGACTGAGCTACCATGGGGTTAAGTGGCTTGCCTGGGTCATACAGCTAATAAGAATTGTGACCAAGTTGGGGCACCTGAGTGGCTCAGTTGTTAAGCGTCTGCCTTCAGCTCAGGTCATGATCGCAGGGTCCTGGGATCAAGCCCTGCATCGGGCTCTCTGCTCAGCAGGAAGCCTGCTTCTCCCTCTCCCACTCCTGATGCTTGTGTTCCTCTCTTGCTGTGTCTCTCTCTGTCAAATAAATAAACAAAATCTTAAAAAAAAAATAGTGACCAAGCTAATAAATGACCAAGATGGGAATGTGCGTTTTGCAGTGAGCATGCCCCTTGCATGTCGCCCTGCCACCAGGGCCCTGATGGTGCAGCTGACAAGGAAGCATGTGTCCTAGGGAACACAAGAGAGGAGGTGTGGTGGGCAGACCAACCCAAGAGACTACCCTTGTAGAGAGTGCAGTTGGTGAGGGAACTGGGGAAAGTGAATGGGTATTTGAGTATGTGATTGGCAATAAAGAGCTGTGGTGAGCATTTGCACAGGTATGATTGGTTTGTGTTTAGACACTACTCCTTAAGGCCTACTGTCCCAGCTTGTAAAGTGGTGTCATAGTCAGATCCTGGTTCCTTTTTCACCTTCACTGATGGGGGTGTTATGGGCAAGTCTCCACCTCTCTAAGTCAATAAATCTCATCTATAAATGCAGACCTACCTTGCAAGTTTCAGTGAGGATATCCTAAACACTGTGGGTAAATCACCTAGGAAAAAAAAAAAAAGGCACCTGACAGGTAGGAAGTCATTAGTAAAGTGTAGCTCATTATTACTTTTGAGAAACCTAGAAGCCCCTAGCCCCAGGAAAGTGATTCTCCTACTTTTTAATATCTCCCTAATAACTTCAAAATGTTTGCCAAATCAATGAGAGCCTGCGGTACACATCTAGGATCCCAGGTGTGGCCTTCAATACTTACACACAAGCTCAGGACCAAAAGGAACTCAATCTGGTTAGTTATAACTTTATGAAAACAGAGTAGATCCCAATGTCAATTTTATTGTCATCAACATTTCCCTTAATGAAATCTTTTGTGTTTTTATATTCTTAGAGATTTGTGTTGCTGACAAATTCTGTGAAATTTAAAAAGAAAGAACTTCGAATCTCTATGACAAAGAAAAAAAAAAAGAAAAGAAAAATATTAAGTCTTTCTACATGGCTCCCAGCAGTCAGTTTGAATACCTTTATTCTCCTCACTGAATGTAATAAGTCTCTTCAAATCAAATCATATGAGAAAGTAAGTGTGTCTAGCATAGTCCCTGGACATAGTACATTTTTTTTATTGACATAAAAAGGAGTAGAAAGAAAGGAATACCTAAAGAAATTTCTAGAAATAATTGGCAAGGTTGTGTTTTCCACAGGAGTGATGGTAATGCTTATTTTTCGACATTTTCCTCATATGGTCATTGACTATATGTTGACAGATATTCGACTGCTGCCATTTAAAGTATGTGTTAGGCAGAGTGCAAGGTATCAGGAACACCACAACTATGCAGGCCAGCCCTGCGCTCCAGGAGCTCGGGGGAATGGAGGTACGGTGACAGGCCCACTCATGTGCTAAGTGCCATGAGAGAGCCCTTCACGGTCAGTGATGCGGGTCACTCTGAGAAGGCCACAGCCGAAGTGAGGGAGCACAGTTGCCAGTTGTCACATGAAGAATGGTACAGACAGAATTTTTGTTTTGTCCATGCTGTGCTAAAGGCTGAAGCTAGGAATCCAGTGCCAAGGCTGCTCCCTCCCAGAGCACCAGTCACACACAGACTCACAAACACACTTACATAAATACACATACATAAAAACTTAAACACACCCACACATGTTCACAACACACATGCTCAAAATACATGATCACATACATTCACAAATACACACTCACAAACACCCAATCACAAACACACACAAGCTCACAAACACATATAAAAGCATGCTCACAAACACACATGCTTCCAAACACCCCCACAGCAAGGGCAGCTGGTTACAGAGATCTGCCAGGACTCTCCCAGTTTTATGTTTGTTTGTTTTTTAACATATAATGTATTAATTGCTTCAGGAGTACAGATCTGTAAATTGTCAATCTTACACAATTCACAGCACTCACCATAGGACTCCCCCAGTTTTAACACAGACACCCCAAGTCCCAGGGAACCCTTCACTGCCCAGCAAATCTGGAAGTTTGGTCACCACTGTCCTCCTGCTCAAAGCTCATCCCCTTCCTCCAGCTCTGATCAGGCACCCCTTTCCCCATACCTCCCTTCTCCTAACACAGAGCTTTTCAAGCTTCAACATGCACAGAACTAACTAAGGGCTTGGAAAAATATGGACTTGTTGACCCACTTCCAGAGTGTCCATTAGGTGGGTCTGGGGTGAGGCTAGGGAACTTTATGCCCTTTATGCCTAGGCAGCCCCCAAATGGTGCTGAATCCATCTGTTCTTCGAGCAGCACTAACCGGTGGAATGACTTCTAGGAGCTTATGATATAGAGCAAACTCTCAAGAGGGCATTCCCCAAGCATCATCTGACCAACCCTCTTTGCTGGCCCCATAAGCCTTCCAGTAAGCCAAGACCAGCCAGAGATTTCAGAGAGGACACAAGGAGTGGGAGATGTGGGAACCCTAGTCTCTCTTACAGCAAATGTTCTTTCAAAATATAATACTTTATGCAACTTGAATGTCCAATGATGCACAAATGAATAAACAAAATGTGGTATGGCCAAACAATAGAATACTATTCAGCCTTAAAAAGGAAGGAAATTCTGTCACATGCTACACCGTGAATGAACCTTGAGGACCTTATGCTAAGTGAACTAAGCCGGACACAAAACAGCAAACATATGATTCCACTTATTTCAGGTACCTGAAATTGTCAAATTCATAGAGTCCGAGAGCAGATCGATAGTTGTCAAAAGATTCAGGAGATGGTTGGTGTTGATGGTCTCACAGCAGTGTAAGTGTACTTAATGTCACTGAACTACACCCATAACATGGTTGAAATAGTAAACTTTATGTTATGTTTATCACAATTCAAAATAAAAGATTTTTTTTAATGAAATGCCCACACTGTTGCTAATATGGCAAACAACATCTCAGCAGGGCTCTTTTTCACAAAATCCAAAGGCCACCACTCTTAAGATGTATTTATTTTTTTCATTTGAGAGAGAGCACGTGCATGTGCATGTGCTGGGGGGGAGGGGCAGAAGGAGATGGAGAGACAAACTTAAGCAGACTCTGCACTGAGCACGGAGCCCAACTCAGGGCTCAATCTCAGCACCCTGAGATCACGACCCGAGCTGAAACCAAGAGTCAGATGCTTAACACACCACTCTTTGTAGTGACACTATCTTGCAAGAGATTCTAATAATGAAGCTGACATAAGGTAAAATATATTCCATCAAAGATTTCCCTTGAAGAAAACTCATGAAGAAAATTTAGCTGGTACTGGCTTTTTCTTTTCTCTAATATTGGCAGAAAAACTCAAACCATCTGCCATCATTAGATGTTTAGCTCAATTTAGTCCACCTGATAAAAATGTCCTAAGAATATTGATAGCCTTTTTCAAACAAATCCATTGGCTTAAAGAGGACTAAGAGCAGGATTTCACAATGCAGGCGAAAATTCTTAAATAAATGGGATTTTGCAAGGAACACCTTACATCTAACTGTTATGGAAGCTAAACAACCCCCCGGAGAAATATTTACATCTGCCAACATCAGTTCCTAAAATTGTCACTAAGCATTTGCTCATTTGAGTGAAGATCCCCCTTGTAGTTGTGCTTTTAAGAAATCTAAAGTCATACAGAAACAAGGCGCTCCTCCTGGCAGAATCAATTCTAAATTAAATCCACTCATACTGGAGGAAAAGGTCTTATTTCTTTACATCTCAGGCCACAGAGACATGGAGCCTAAACACTTTTAAGACTCTTGGTGCAAAACAGCAATATGAAGTAGGAGAATCCTGGGTGAGGCACCCCATGGGTCAGCCACCCGATAGCTTTGCACACCCCCCCTGCCCTCCTTTCTTTGTGGAGATAAGGCTAAAACCTTTATACCTAGGAGCTGCCAGCTTCCCTCGTTCTGGCACATGATACACAGCAGAAGTTCAAAGACTTTCAAATGTGAATAGTTCTTGCTGTTTTCCTTCTGTACGTCTCCATCACCCTCATTTCCCTTCTCATCTTCTTTATCCCTGGAATGCAAGTTTAGTGCCTCGAAGTGCAGTAGCTTCATCTTCACATGGGGGTCTACAAGCTAAGTAGTAAATTATGGAGAGAGTCTGAATCCATCTCACCAGCTATAGACAGCCAGCCCCCCACCCCTGACTTTTTAATGCATGAGACAAACACATGATAGAGTGGACGGGGTTGGTGCTCTGTCTTAACGTGGACAGGGCGTCTGTTCCCCAGCTGCTGGGAGTGTTGACTGCTACCAGCTCACAGATTCAGCCTTTCTCAGAAATGCCATGGAGATACTAAGCGTTCCTCGTGGAGGTGGCTCAAAGCAGAGGACTGACTGACACAAGAATTTGCAAGGCAAGCCTCCGCCTCCTGCCTGAAGTGGACTAACTGTAGAGATCTTCATGCTGCAGAGCACCCCTTGGGATCAGACTGCAGCCAGACCCCGTGCAGCCAGATGTGGGAAAGACCCACATCTTTCCCTTGCTTTTCTCCCTTCTTTGTCTAGAGGTTTCAGTTGTGGGGTATCTAGCAGGCATTGGTTCAGGCAGCAGAGTCAGCTGATAAAAAGTGAAATCCCTGGGAGCCAATGTAACCAGTAATTTCTAGTGCTGAGTAAAGGCAGTATAATGGGTTCAGCTGTGTCCCCCTCAAATTCAGAGGTTGAAGCCCTATCACCCAGTACCTTGAAATATGACTGTATTTGAAGATAGGGTTTTTAAAGAAGTGATTAAGGTAAAATGAGGCCATTAGAATGGACCTCAATCTAATCTGACTGGGGTCCTTATAAGAGGAAATGTGGGGTGCCTGGGTGGCTCAGTTGTTTGAGTGTCTGCCTTCAGCTCTGGTCACCATCCCAGAGTCCTGGGATCGAGCCCGCTTCTCCCTCTCCCTCTGCTGCTTCCCCTGTTTGTGCTCTCTCTCTTTCTCTCTCTCTCTCTGTGTTAAAATAAACAAAACAACAAAACAACAAAAAAGGAAATGTGGACATGCAAAGAGCCATGGGGAGTTGAACAGACACAAATGAGAGACCATGTGAGGACACCATGAGAAGATTGTTGTCTGTGAGCCAAGGAGAGAGACCTGAGGAGAGACCAACCCTCCCAACACCTTCATCTCAGACTTCTAGCCCCAGACCCATGAGAAAATAAATCTGCCTTGTTATAATAGGCCCAGCCAACTAATAAGGTCAGTAACAGAAATGATTTTCTTAGACAGGCAATACTGCTGCTAGTTTTCTCATGTTGTTCCTGGATTCTTATGCTGGAGATTACTTCCAGGCTACCTGAAAGTGATCCATCTAAAATCCTTTTATTAAATTCTTTTCAGCTTAGAGGCACCGGGGCGGCTCAGTCAGTTAAGTGTCTGCCTTTGGCTCAGGTCATGATCCCAGAGTCCTGGGATCAAGTCCCACATCAGGTTCCCTGCTCCGTGGGGAGCCTGCTTTTCCCTCTCCCTCTGCTTGCTGCTCCCCCCGCTTATGCTCTCTCTCTCTCTCTCTCTCTGTCAAATAATTAATTAATTAATTAATTAATTCCTTTCAGCTTAAACTAGCCAGAGAGGATGTAGATGTTTGTAATCAAAAAACCCTGGCTAACACAGACATAGGCAAAAAGTGATTCCATCACAAGTGACCCAGTATTGAGGTGATGTATTTAGACCATGCTGCAGCAGGCAGGAAGTAGACTACATTAGGAACCCATAAATTAGTTGATGTCGTGCAAAATGTATTTAATTCAACAAGTGTTATTAAGTACATTTATGTACCAGGGACTGACAGAATTGGTGAATATTTCTATCTTTAAATTCCTATTCATTCTCTTACTACTTTTGTAAAATACCATATATAATAGAATTTAAGATCTATAAAATGTGTGCATTACGGGCGCCTGGGTGGCTCAGTGGGTTAAAGCCGCTGCCTTCGGCTCAGGTCATGATCCCAGGGTCCTGGGATCGAGGCCCACATCGGGCTCTCTGCTCGGCAGGGAGCCTGCTTCCTCCTCTCTCCTCTCTCTGCCTGCCTCTCTGCCTACTTGTAATCTCTCTCTCTGTGTCAAATGAATAAATAAAATTTAAAAAAAAAATGTGTGCATTACAATCAGAGCTATAATATTCTATTAAATTATTATAAAGCTTTGCTTATTGAAGTGGAATTCTAAATGTATCTAAATGAGTTCACCCCAAGTTAGCAGTGATTTTTGATATCTACCTTTAGAGGAACTTATCAGGTAGCAAACGCCAGGTTTCCACATTTGAGATCATTGATATGAGAAAAGGGCCCTTTTACTTTGGACTGTTGCAGAGGTACTAAGTAACATTATGAGCAAAGGGATTTAAAGAGGGGTCTCTGAAGGTTATAACTTTATTAGGATTCTGATTTCCCTTCTGGGCTATTTCCCTTGCTTCCAAAGCTTGTTTATTAACTTACAGTTCAATTAGGCCCAAACTTAGGGGGAGAGATGGCCATCAACCTCGTCAACTGTGCTCCTCTCCTATAGTGCTGGGTTTCAATGAAGAAGAGCATGTCCCGTGATCATATAGAAACCACTTAAAAGCACAAAGTTGAACAAAAATTAAAATGGCTTCACTAATGCTTCAGCAAAGCTCTATTTTAAGTAACCTTCTCCTCTCTTCTGCAAACCTCCCCTCCTCCCTTCTTAGCCTTTTGTTTCAGGAAAGCCAGAAGACCCTGAAAAATACTAAAACGGCTGGCAGCACCTCCAGAGTTCCTGCCGAAACCAGCTAGATCCTGTGTTTCCCCGTAAACCCCCAGACCCTTCCTTTGGGAGAGCCTGCAGTTTTTTGAAGACCATAGCCTGCTGCAGCCTCCTTCGCCTGGCAAAGCAATAAAGCTATTGTTCCTCTTTATCCCAAACTCTGTCTTGGCATTATATTTTCTCCCCGAAGCACAGAGTTCGGTTTTCGACAACAATGTAACAGGGACTTCTGTCAAGCACATTAAAAATTGATACCCACTTTCACAGTTCAGCTCACAAGTATATGACATTTATTTCTGTCTAATTACAAAACAGCATTTTTATCAAAATAAATGTGATCGCATTGTCAACTGGCATGAAGAGGTCAATAGAAATGCTCAATTGGTGGGAATCCATGTCTGCAACATGACATTCTCTGAGAGCACATGTCTTGAGTTCAGACATTTCTTCCTTGTATTTCTTTATCCTGATCATCTTCAGAGATCATGACCTGAGCCAAAAGCAGAGGCTTAACCCACTGAACCACCCAGGCACCCCAACACAAGACATTTCTTGAAAGAAGATAGACAATAATCCTATAGTGGAAATAAAATGAAATCATAAGTAACTGTGGAGTAATTAAAACACAGATCTAGAGGCTGAGAGATTTTGCAGAGAAATAGGTTAAATATCAAGAGGAACTACTATATTTAGTCCATACAAAATGTTGGCTGAAATAAAACTATTACATTTGCTGTATGAATCAATCTACACAAGTTCATAGAGAACACAAGAAGAAATGAGAGCCCGGTAAACTGAAGTGTTTCCAGACACCTGGAAAATTAAAGGCTGCCTTTTCTCAGGGGAAGATGGTAGGTGAGGTTATCTTGAGGCCACCAGAGCGGGAGAGAAGTACTGGTTAACTTACTGGGAATAAGGGGCAAACGGTACCTCCCAACAGGATTGTAGAAGAAACCCATAGAGAATGTAAAAAGAGGTATTTTCCAAATTCTTTCAAAGGAAAATTGCTCAAGCTCTTGGGAAACCTAGCTAGTGAATACAATACTGATCAGTGAGATCTTGGAACAACTAGAGAATTAAGGATGGCCTCTAGCTATTGTGCTCAGGAAGCCATTTGTGAAAGAAACCTACTACAGAGGACAGGATTCTAGGCTCACCAGGTAACATTCCAGTGGGTGGTGGGCTTTCACAGGCCAGCAGGAGGTGCCACCAGCTGTGATATGTAGGGCTTCATGGCAACGGTCTATGTCTGAAAGCATCAGGATTCAGTGCACACACAGGGAGGTGGGACATTTGGAAGAGTTTGAACTTCTGAGATGCAGGGACAGTGCCTTATTCATCATGTTCCAAAACACTTACCAAAACTGCCTTGCTCAAAATTCATTCTCAATAAACATCTACTAGAATAAGTTAGATTGGAATCAACTTTTGCCAGTTGTTCTGTGAAAATAGCCAAATTAAAAAAAAAAGCAAGATATATGTTTAAGAATAGTAAACATTCTCTTAATGACAAAGCTAGAGACAAGTAAATCTTACATCTTCTTTTCATAGTTTGTTAATTCATTCAACAAATATATACCAATTACCTACTTATGCCTGGTGCAATGCTGTGCACTACAGATGAAATAATGATTACTCTCTGATCAAATAAACTTACAGTCTTGCCAGAGAAACAGGCAAAGTATTATAATACAAGGATATAATTCATATATTGCGACTGAAAAAAAAATAATAAACACACAAGCCTATAGAACCTATAGCTGTAAATTGTCTTTGAAGTGCTCTTTATCTCTGTTCCATAAGTACTGTTGAGAATATCTATCTTCTATGAAATTGTTTCACTTGAGATATGTCTTATGTTTTACTCAGCTGTCAACTGCTGGGGACCGTATCCTGTATGGCGGAGTTCTCTTGTTTATCATATAAATCAATGATCGTAATGATGTTACGTTTTTGTAAATTTGTCAATGTAAATATATGTATGTATTTAGGGACTATTCGGCAAATATGTGCCTTTGCTTCTTCAGGGAGTTTAAAATGTGTAGCAGCACCAGAAATCACCACAAGCTGTGTGCAGAGGCTAAAAATGGTATTTGCTTAATTTTGCAGATGCCAGGATTCTGAGCCAAATTATTCTGATTCTGATTCCTGGAGTTTGAAGAAAGATAAATCACGACCTTCCTTTTTATAGACAGAGAAAAGTTCAGATTGCACTCCAAGTGCGCCCCATCTGTGGCTTCCTTCGTGTTTGGTGTTCTCTTCGAAGCACTTAAACCCTCACTGGAGAAAAGGAGCCGACTAATGTCACTTTACATATACTTGCAATCCACCCTCTCTTGTTTTGGCTTGTTATTGGTCCTACCTAGAATGAAGCTAGAGCATTCATTCAACCAAGACCTATGACTCGCCTGCTTCCTGTTACACAGTGGGCTCGGCTTATGAGACACTCTTAACTTAAATGCAAACATTTGTGTTTCATTCTCAATTAATTTATCAAACCTGAATAAGGAAGAGTGTAGCATAAGTTGTAAACAATTTCACACTGTGCGGAAAGAAATTCATAAACCATGGTTCTCCCAATGTGGACTGTACATTATGACTGAACAGTTGCAGTACCGGAGCAGACTTCCCCAGTGAAAAATGTTAATGGGACGACATAAAATGTACCAAATTCATCAACTTATTCCTGCCAAAAGTAGTCAGACTAATTATTTTGGTGTTTACAGAATATTGGATTTTTCAACTTTTTTCCCAACTATTTCTTTTGGTATTATATAAACATGGTCTATGATGAACATTTATGAGTCATTTAATGACAAATAATGTTGAATGACCTTCAACCACTGACAAATTTAACTTTTTCTTCTTTAACCACAATATGAATGCATTGATGAAGAGAGTCAGGGAGGGAGGGGGTAACAGATTTCTCCATCATAGAGGTAACTGGGTAAATACCTAGGTTCTGAAAATGTACAATCTTTCCTAAGCAATCTACTGTGAATCAAAAAGTCTTCTTTCACAAATCTTCCTTATAGAACTCAAAAAAATATATGTAGATATTCCCTTGTCCACAAGATGGAGCTTAATCCCCACCCCTCCTCTTGAGGATAGGCTAGATTTAGTGGCTCATTCCCAAATAATAGAGTAGAGAAAGGAGAAAACAGTGACTCTGCAGAGGACAGACCTAGGTGACACCTCCTTAACCAAGTGATGAAGGTTCACAGCATGTGTTGTCACATGGATGTGATATATTCCTTGATACTACATAATGAGAAGAAAACTGTCTATGGTTGGTCTTCATTCCTAAAGCCTGTAACTCTCATCTCATCATGAGAAAAATATCACGCAAACCCAGACTGGTTTTGCCCAGCCCCTATTCCTCAAGACTGTCCAGGTTATAAAAGAGAAGAGAAGAAAGAACTGTCACAGACCAGGGGAAACTAGGGACATGACAACAAAATGCAATATGGTACCCTTTCCTAGATCCTGGATCGGGAAAAGGACGTTCATGGAAAACCTAAATATTATGCAAAGTCTAAATAAAGTGTGGAATTACCTCAATAGTAATGTGCTAATGTCAGTTTCCTAGTTTTAACAAATGGACTGCAGTAACGTATGATTTTAGTGATGGGGGAAGCTAGTGAGGGGGAGTACAGGTCGTCTTTTCTATCTTTGCAACTTGTCTGAAAATCTAAAATTATTCCAAAATTTAAAAAAATGTATTTTTAAAAGTCTGCTGTTACAGAAGTTGCATTGGTAATTAAGAAATAGCAAGATAACAAGGAAAGTCACATAACATTAGCTGTTCATGAATAATGTAAGGAAAACACAGATTGAAAATTTAAAGTATGACTAGGTTACTGAAAGAAAAAAAAGATTATCTGGTTCTTTATTTCTCAGCACAGTTAGAAGGGAATGACACCTCTCTCTCTTCGTTACAGTACTCAATTCTTTTTTTTTATTTTTCCTTCAGTCATACTCTAGTATATTAAATTTTAAAAAAGAAGTATTTTTATGTTCTTCATTCTAGATTTTTCTTAATCTCCGCAGTGAAGCAGTATTGTTGTCATGACCATTTCCACTCTCCCTGTGGCTCTTTGGTTTCCCAGTAACCATTCTATCTTATTCCAACAATAGCACCTTGACTGTTTTGGGAGCTGCACTGAGTAGTGTCTAGTAAGACTGTGAATCAGATTGTAAAGCACCCCAGCCAAGGCAGGACATATGTTCAAATTTAGGACAGTGCTACTGCCTGCCTAGAATCTGAAATCTGCAGTGAGGGATTTAACATATGCCACTTTGTTATTCCAGGAGCTGGACTCTCATAAGTCTGCTACCTAGACAACTTGAATTTCCCAGATTCTGTTTTCTAGTCTGGTTCTCCAATCTTGCATCACTAAAGGAGCTCTTGTGCATTCCCCAAACAAAATTATCCCTGCTCCCCACCCCAGGCCTGTTAGAGGACCAGCCATTCACACTATTCCTCAGGAATGTTCTGGGATGTGTGCATATTTTAAGTAAATACATGGAAGTTCAATGACTAATTTGTACAGCTGAGCAGCCAGGTGAAATCACACTGCATTTAACATTTACCATTAATGTCCAAATATTCTCTTCTCCATGTTAAATTGTCCCTATAAAACTTCCTAATAACAGTTTAGAATTCTTATTTATTTTTTTTTTAAAGATTTATTTATTTATTTATTTGACACAGAGAGAGAGATTACAAGTAGGCAGAGAGGCAGGCAGAGAGACAGGGAGAGGAGGAAGCAGGCTCCCTGCCAAGCAGAGAGCCCGATGCGGGCCTCGATCCCAGGACGCTGAGATCATGACCTGAGCCGAAAGCAGAGGCTTTAACCCACTGAGCCACCCAGGCGCCCTAGAATTCTTTTTATAAAGTTTTGTTAGGCCTTGTGTAGGTTAAGAATAGCTGGTCAAGGGCACCTGGGTGGCTCAGTCAGTTAAGCATCTGCCTTCGACTCAGTTCATGATCCCAGGGTCCTGGGATTGAGTCCAGCATGGGGGTGGGGGGGAGCCTGCTTCTCCTTCTACACCTCTCCCTTGCTCATGATCTTTCTCATGCTTTCTCTTTCCCTCTCTTTCAAATAAATAAATAAATAAAATATTTAAAAAAAGAAGAATAGCTGATCAACTGGAGAATTTTGAACTCTGAGTATTTGATGATATTAAGGAATAATTAATAAAAAAATAATTTTTAGAGGTAATAATGATATTATGGTCATGTTAATTTTTTTATAAAAAGTCATGTCTTTGGAAATGTATACTAAAGCACTTGTTCTTTAAATAAATGACTGAAATTTGCTTCAAAATGTTTTAGGAACAGAGAAAATTGGGTGAGGGTAGAGGAAACATGTCAATAACTATCGTCTCTGGGTGATGAATACACAGGTGTTTTCTATATTATTTCTTTACTTTTGTATGTTTGGAGTTTTCCATAATTAAAAAATGATAAAACAATGGTTGATCATATCTGAATTTTACATTATTATTATTATTATAGTTACTATTAATAGCAGAGTTTTGTGAGGTTTGTTTGCTGGGTTGATTGAGAGATGATTAAGCTGGTACATACCAAGACTCTTTACTCCTTATATCCTCTGCCATACTTACTGATCACAGACAAGCTTACAAGGAATACTAAGTATTGTAAGGGAAGAAAGAGAAAGTTTAATTGACTTTTCATTTCTTTCTCCTAAGGGATATATTTTTAACTTCTTGCTAACTATGAAAGTCTAGATCTGAGTCTAAATTTCTAATTTTATGATATGACATAAGGGTTAGGAAATAAATCCACCTATGAGAAAGGCAACCAAGAACCCAGATGTCACCAAAAGCATTTTGGTCCTAAATTAATTTGTACAAACAGTGCCTTTTAGGAAATCAGTTCGACATACACATTTACGTTCCAGTAAATTCAGTTTAGAGGAGAACAGCTAATTGGGAGATGCTATTGTTGTTTTGTTTTGATCTTTGACTTTCAAACCTAGAAGTATTTTTCTGCTCTTTCTGATATGCAAAGAAGTAAGATAAAAAGGGCACCTATGGCCATGGCATTAGGATTAGCCAGACCCCTAGAAAAGATGCGCTGCTTAAAGATTATCATCCCCAGAAATTCCATTTAGCACTGGAATCCCAGAATGTTAAGCAAGAGTTTGTCTCATTCATATCTTGCCATTTTTTGCCCCAATTCAGAACCTCAGTTTAATGTCCAATCTATCCTCCCTTTTTGTCTGCCCTCAACATTTTAAGATTTCAGGGTTGTAATCAATGAGTTAGTAAGTGCATTGAAATAATTGCCAACCTTGCATGGACCTAACGCTTCCTCTCACACCAAGGCTTCTGTCAGGGAGACCTGTGAATTCCTTTCACACAGAAGCCACAGCATGGGCTCATGTGTGCACATTTTAAATTTCTAGTTCTTTTTCATTTCTATCATCTGAGTATTTCCTTTTCTTTCTGAAAAACCAAGCTATGCATTTTAAAGAATTCTGGTTATTTTTTATCCCAGTAATTCTAAGTATGGTTGTGGGGGGGAGGTGGTGGAAGGGGTGATTACATTAGCTTATCCACTCTCTTTCTAGCATTTATGGTCTAATGGAGGTGCATATATTTCTCTTCCCCTTGACGAGGAGCTTCATGAAGCCAATATAGCTTTGTCTTTACAACAATAAAGCTTTGCCTTTATTCTTCTCATTACCAGCTCACAACAGGAAGTGGGTGGTATAGGTAGTATAGGGTTGTTGCCCAATAATAAAGGTCAAATGAAGCAGTAAACTGATTTTCTTTTAGTTGACATAGGAAATGTTGTATTTTTTTAATTGTGAACCATACATAAAAAAGGAGAGCTTGAATTGATCACATCATTCCAAAAGATTCACTGCTCAAGGATTACATCTCCCATGAATTCCAAATTCGATATCAGCATCAGAATCACAAAATGCTAAGCAAAATCTGTGTTTGTTGCACCTAGCCTCTTTTTGCCCCAAATTAAAATATTTAAGAATAATTTCAAAAATATTGAATAACATTTACTGACTACCAATTTCAAGTAAAAGAATATTTATAAACTTTAAAGCCATCTTATTCAACTGTATGCCCTTCCTTTCCACTTCCTCCCTCCACGGCCCCGAAGTACCCACTGTCTCGACTTTTTAGATTTTCTTTATAGTTTTACCACTGTATGTCCCCACATAAAATATTACTCAGGCTTGAAAAACTGAATTTATCCATATAAAGATAAGCCAATACTTCCCATACTATATAAAATTGCCTTATAGAATAAAAATTTAAGATCTCTTGACCATAGTCTGGAATGAGCTACCTCGTGATCTTATAAGACCTTCTGGCAAACTCTTGAATGAAACCTGAGAAGTTTAGGGCTGCAGGCATTTGGCAAGGCTGCAGTGTAGACCAGCTACTGATGTCTAGGAGAGATGTAGTCAGATCCAGTGAGTTGCTTAGTGTGACCTGCTTTGAAGCTCACATTGACATCCAACATCTCTCAGAAATAAATCAAAATAGAACTTTCATGAGGAGAAATGAAAGTCTTAACTGATCTAAGCAAGAGAGCGTTCAGAGGACTATAGGAACTTTATCAACACAAGCCAAAGACTGATAAAAGTCTTGGCCAGATAGAACTGGGTATTGTGTCTTCAGATTAAAAAACAAAAAGGAGGGGGGACACAATGAGGTGCCTGAGAGGTTCAGTTTGTTGGGCATCCAACTTGATTATGGCTCAGGTTGTGATTTTGGGGTTGTGGGATCAAGCCCCCACATTGGGCTCCATGCTTAGTGTGGAGCCTGCTTAAGGTTCTCTCTCTCTCCCTCTCTCTCTCTGCCCTTCCTCCCTCCACTTGTGCTTTCTCTCTTTCTCTCAAAAAAAAGAAAAAAAGAAAAAAAGAAAAAAAAGGCACAATGGCTCCTGAGATCCCAATGAAAACACATGATTCTGTCTTTTGAGTTGCTTGGTCTAATCTACACTAGTCACTCTTTTTTTTTTTTTTTTTTTTTGGTGCCCAGTAATAATCCTGGGATCTCTGTTTACTATCATTCCATGGATTCCCAAGCCCCCTCATCTGTGTTGGATACTCTGTTTCTTGTCTGAAATGCTTCCTTCTTCCTACTCTTTTTTTTTTTTTTTTTTTTTCACAGAGGGAGAGAGATCACAAGGAGGTAGAGAGGCAGGCAGAGAGAGAGGGGGAAGCAGGCTCCCCGCTGAGCAGGGAGCCCGATGCGGGCCTCGATCCCAGGACCCTGGGATCATGACCTGAGCCGAAAGCAGAGGCTTTAACCCACTGAGCCACCCAGGCGCCCTCCTTCTTCCTACTCTTAACTGTTGTTTTTTGGTAGATCACACCCTCCAACAGATTTTGAGGAAAAGAGCATGGCAGTAAATTTTTGAAACCTTGAATGACTGAAAATATACTGCTTCATAAGGAATGAATTTGAGGCAGGAGATAGTTTTCTTCAGAATTTTGATTCTTCAGAATCAAAGATACTGGGTTGCTTGGGTGGCTCAGTCAGTTAAACGTCTGAATCTTGGTTTCAGCTCAGGTCATGATTTCAGGGTCATGGGATAGAGCCCGACATCAGATTCACACTCAGTGTGGAGTCTGCCTCAGATTCTCTCTCCCTTTCTCTGCCCCTTCTCCCTCCCTCCCTCTCTCATAAATAATAAATCTTTTTTAAAAAAAGGATTTTCAAAGACACCTCTCCATTTTCTCCTTACTTCAAATATTCTGTTGAGAAATCCAAACTTACCCTGATCCTTTATAGATGACCTGAATTGTTATATTCTCTTCAGAAGGTCAGAAAAACTTCTGCTCCATACTCATTGTTCAGAATTTTCACAATGATTTCTTGGTCTAACGTAATTTTTGTGCTGGACACTCAGAGAAACTTTCCAATATAAAAACTCTTATCCTTCCATTTGAGATATTTTCTGATTTATCTTATTGATGATTTCAACACACACCCCCCCTCATGTTTTTTCTGTTCTTTCTTTCTGAAACTCCTATTATTTGGATGTTAGACATCTTAGATACATCCTCAGATTTCCTTGTGTATATGACTTAATTCTACCTCTATCTCTTCCTTACTCTTTTTTGTCTTGTTTTACTTTTTATATTACTTTAGGTTTTGCAATAGGATCTCTGTAACATATTCTTCCCCCCCCCCATTTTTCCCCTAAAACTTTAAAAAGTGTAAAGCTATTCTTAGTTTGTGGGATGTATAGAAATAAGCTACAGGTAAGATTTGGCCTGCAAGCTATAGTCTACTAGCCCCTGATCTAGACAACATCTTTAATATGAAAGTAGAGAGCAATAAATATGACAATAAATAGACCTTGGCCCCAAAGGGTTAATGAGGTTAAGACTAACAGAAAACTTAAAGCTTTTGTCAGGGACCTGTTTCTCTCTAAACAGCTCTTGTGTCTTTTCAGACCCCACTAACAAATCCACTCGCTGTTTCTGCAGAGACCCAGACCGACAGAAATGAAGGTCACCAATATGGCTCCAGCTTCAAACAAGCGAAGCCTTTACTTACCCCAGACAACAAACCCCAGACCCCATCCATTTTATACCGGCTCTCAGTGCATGTGCACACCCCTCTCCTTGTCTTAAGATGACCTCCTGAAGTCAGGGGTTGAATTTTGCCTCATTTTAATGTTAAGTCTTTGCACCAAAGTAAACACAGGATATGTTACATATACGTTTGCTCAATGTACATGCTCCATCTTTCCTCATGAACAGTCATAAGCTTCCTTGACTTTTTCACCAATATGTATGTAATCCCAATACCTGTGATTATAAGAACTTGTTCTATTCTCGGGATTCGAGACAGATTTGAGAGAGCCTCCCATCTCTTCATTTGTCTAGCTTTTGAATAAGCCCTTCCTTTGCTGTGCATCAGGCAGATGAACTATACCATTATACAATGCTCTCCCTTTAGGTTCTGCTAACTGTTCCCTTCCTTCATTTTTTCATTTTAAGAATAACTATTATCCAGAAGGTGCTAGGTCCCTAATTACTGCCCTGTCACTTGTGGTTCTTCTGCAACTGTGCCTTATAGACAGTTCCTTTGTATCAGATTATCTTATTTTGAGTATGCATTCCTGTTGGCATCCTGATAAGTATAGTCAAAGTAATACCCACTACTGGTACAGAAATCTGTATTATTTTCCTTTTACTGCTGTAACAAATGACCATTAACTTAGTGGCTTAAAACAAGATAAATTATGCTTGTATCAGAGTGATCATATGATAATTGTCCAAGAGACTTCTAATCTCACAAAACAAACTGAGGGTTACTGGGGGGTGGGAGGGTAGGGATAGGGTGGATGGGTTATGGACATTGGGGAGGGTGTGTGCTTTGGTGAGTGCTGTGAAAGATGTAAACCTGATGATTCACAGACCTGTACCCCTGGGGCAAAGAATAAAAAATAAAGAAAAAATAAATAAAACAAGATAAATTTACTCTCTTACAGTTCCTAAAGTCAGAAGTCTAAAATCAAGATGTCACAGGGCTACATTACTTCAGGAGACTTCAGGGTAGAATTCATTCCTTTGTTCTTTTTAGCCTCTGGAGGCCAGCTTCATTCTCTAGACTCTGTCCCTTCCTGGTGTCACTCCAGTCTCTGCTTCCATGATTACATCTCCTACTACTCATTCTGATCCTCCTGTCTTCTTATTTAAGGACCTTCGTGATTGCATTAGACCCACCCAGATAATGAAGGATAATCTCCCCATCTCTAGATCCTTTACTTAATGACATTTACAATATAACTTCATGGCAACACTTAGATTAATGTTAGGCTGGATAACTGAAGACCATACCCTAGCCAATTTTCCTCATAAAATTAACAATCACATAGTGCCAGAAAACAGACTCTCAGAACAGGATTCTGGAATTGGGTGAGACTTGGTCATATATTTGAAGAATGCAAGGATTATTTTCTTAGCCAGGCAAAAATGATATGCAGGTGATGTGCAACATGTAAAAGCATCAGGATCACTCACATTGTCACTGTTGGTTGTATGTTGTATGGTGTGCAGATGGAGGGCAAGTTACTAGGATATCAAGTGTCTGTGGTCCTATGGACACAGTACTGATGATAAAGATTATGGATCCATGCTGCTTCTCCTGACAGCCAGAGAGCACAGTGGGGAAAAATGGAGATTAAACAATATAAACACAAGTTCAAATTTGGACATGAACATGAATACAAGAATACAATTAAGAGCTTTCATGAAGAAGAACCAGAAAGTCCTTGTGGTGACTTTGACTGAGTCCCTTAATCCACAGTCATAGAGTAGACACAGCTAATAAATAACTAAGCCAGAGTCTAATTGCAATATTAGCAGAATTACAGCTCCAAACAAATGCTTGCCCTTACAGGTCATTTTGCTAAAATAAAGACCCTGCTTAGAAGAAGCAGGACTCTGAATCGTAGAATGGTGACATTTAAGCAGAAATGGATGAAATTAAAAACTCATTTTCTAAATGCACTGAACTCCCCTCTCTCCCTCCACCCTCCTCTACTCTGAGGAAATCAGTCCTCCACTACATTCAAGTCTTTAAATGATATATCTATAAAAGCTGCTTTGCACACTCCTATGGATTCTTCTCAGGACGCACCCCACTGCCTCTCATTGCCTCCGGCCTTATGAGTTATATTCAAGTATCAGAGGTAGAAAGGAAAGAGGCTTACTCTAGAAAGAGGTAATGGATACACCAACAGATTAAAGGATTTTGCCAAACTTACTTATAGAACCTGGGACATACATGGAAGTGTGTTTTTAAAATGTAACAATCAGTCTGTCTGAGTTTATTGACATGGATTCAATGTCACCTAGGATCTGGGATTTACTGGATTGATTTGAGCCCCTGTGAATAATATTAAAAGCTTATTTGTTGGCTAATTGAAGCTTGAACTTAGAGATTGCTTGGAGTTAATGATGGAACGTCCTCAAAATATAAAGACATCATTAGAAGCTAAATAAAAGGAATTTGAAGGTTCTTATAAATGGATATTTCATATAATTCTATTAGGGACAATCTGCAAGCCATCCTTATGAGAGGCCTGAAGAAAGGCAGCCACAGACCATCTGGAGTAACAATCTTTAGAGACACCCTAAGTATCTGAAATCATATACCCATCAATCAATAGCTTAGATCTTCCCATTCCATCCACATCTAATACATTTTACCAACTTCTTTTTGAGACAACACACGTAGAACCATAATGCTTTCATTCCTTGGCCCCAGGACCCACACCATTGGAAGATACAACCCAAATCCTTGGAACAAGAAATCCTAGCCTCTAAGTACCACCACCAATAGTTGCCCTTTCTTGATTCAGTAAGACAACTGTGGCTGGGAGCATAAATCTGGGATCTCACTCCACAGATCTTTCTAGACACAGCATAGACTTACAACATAGAACCAAAAAGCTCCAGAGAAACTCTGGTTCTGTGTGGCTTGGCAAATTACTTGGAATGGGGAGAAAGGAGGCAGCAAGCTCCAAGCTCCATGTAGCTTTTTCAAACAATGAATCTCACTTAGTGCCTCTCCTGCATACTCCAATATAATCTAATCTACTCCTATTCATAGACTGTCTCCTAAATATCTAAACTAAAGCCACCATAAATCTCGTCTGCTCTCTGTTCATTTTCCCAGACTCCAAGTTTATGTCTCTGCTGTATCCTAGACTCATATCAAAGATTTGCTGCATGCTTTTGCCTTTTCTGGTTATGACTTTGTCTTTCTCTCTTTCTCTTTCTTCCTTCCTTTCTTCCTTCCTTCCTTCCTTCCTTCCTTCCTTCCTTCTTTCTTTCTTTCTTTCTTTCTTTTTCTTTCTTTCTTTCTTTCCTTCTCTCTCCCTTCCTTCCTTCCTCTTCCCTCCTCCCTCCCTCCGTCTCTTTCTTTTTCTTTCTTTCTTTCTTTCTTTCTTTCTTTCTTTCTTTCTTTCTTTCTTTCTTTCTTTCTTTCTTTCTTCCTTTCCTTCCTTCTTTCTCCTTCCTGCTTCCCTCCCTCCCTTTCTCTCTCTCTTTCTTTCTTTCTCCCTACCTCCTTCCTTCCTTCCTTCCTTTCTTTCCCCTTCCTTCTTCTTCCTTCCTTCCTTCCTTCCTTCCTTCCTTCCTTTCTTTCTTTCTTTTTCTTTCTTTCTTTCTTTTTTTCTCCTTCTTCTTCTCTCTGTCTCTCTGTCTCTCTGTCTCTCTCTCTGTCTCTCTCCTCTCCCTTTGTAACTCATGCTGTCTGTCCAAGCTGATTCATGAACAACCTTTCCTGTTAGGTCTACCCTACAGACAACAGGACGTGTGCTCCACGCCATGGATGATGACACACCGACTGGGCACGTTTAGACCCAACTGGAAGGACTCAGACTAAGTTAGCAATGTTATACAGTCCAAAGAATATCAGGCTTAGAATCAGAAAACACAGGAATAAATCTTAACTCTGCCATTGATATCTGTATACACTTGAGGAAGTTATTAAAAATCCCTGAGCTTCAGTCTCTTGTCTCTAAAATGAGGCTTAACACTAATAAGAACTACCTCATAATTGAATTTCATAAGAATTAGTAAGATGAGAAACTTCTCAGTCTAATGTTTTTATACACAGCATACATTCAAAAAGAAATTGTTACTCTCTATATATTTCACTCCAACATATATGAAATAGTTTCCATTAGAACACAGCTCAGGAATCTTCCATTTATTGATATTTTCATATTTAAAGTTGTTCCACAAATGTTTTGAAATTGCTGAACTAATTTTAATTTTGGAAGTTGCTGTTTTAATAACAGTGACATAACTTCAGATGATGATGGAGGAAGATTCTAAGTCTCTACAGCAAACCAAGACATCTCATGAATCATTTAAGTTTCTTTTGCACACTGAAGATAAATCAGTGATGCAGTGGAATTAGTAAGATAAATAGAATTCAGCTCCTTCCTTCTTGTCCTTTAACAGCTTCTCTTCTTGGCATGTAACTCAAGCAGATAGATTAAAGAAATGTTCAATATTTTACAGAAGTGAGAAGCTCTAACATACTGTTGGAAATGTGTCACCACTTAAAGAGAAATAGCCAGGGAACAGCGGTTTTATTTCCTAGGCAAAGCTCACTCTTTAATGTCAACACATGATACTATCTGGGCCAATCAGCTCCTCCCTAAAAAGGATTTTAACTTTGAATGGAAAAACATAGAAATTGAGCATTTTAAGAGCTCAATCTTATCTATGGCAGTATTGTCAAGGGAAATTCCACAAATTCTTACTGTTAAAGTCCCAGGATCCTGGATTCCTGTTCTTTCCAAGGTCAGAATTTGAACCCATAAGTTACCCTCTTATCCTTCCATAAACTGTCTCTTTTTGCTTCATCTAAATCAAGTTGTTTCTGTTATTTAGAACCTCATTAATTTTGAACATATACAGAAACACATTTGCTAAAATAAACATTGATTTCTATAAAAATGTTTTACTGCAAAACTAAAAAATCGTTTTATCTGTTTTGGCATTAAAATCCACCAGGGGGCAGAAAGGATTTCAGCTGAATTTTCTCCAATGCATGTAAAGCAAACCACACCACTCAGTTCAGGTTGAATTTTAAATGGAGAGCTATTCCTATTTTAATCCAATAGAATATTCATTATTACGTTTTTTAGAAGAGGCATAAATCAATTCCTGAAAAAAAATTTGAGCCTTAGTTAGACATGTTGTCAAGCTTTCTTTTTAAGTAAAATTTTAGAAATAAGTAAACAAAACTACTTTAAAATAAAATAGGACATATCTCTAATATATCTATGAAGGCCACATTATCACCAGATAAAGTGGGGTTTTTTTGTACAATACTCATTAAAGTAAATCAGGATAAAATTATGTAAAAAATGCAGAAGAAGTACAAATCAACTCTCGGAATGATTGTGTTGGGCAAGGAAATTTTACTTAATTTGTCTTGATTTTTCTATTCAGACTTTTCTGAAATGTATTTATTTTAAATTATTTCAATAATAAAGAATTAAAATTAAGTTTTAAAATACAGAATTCATAGAGAAGTTCTTAAATTTTAAGAGCACCCTCAAATAAAATATTGTCCTATAATAGAAAACATAATTAATGATAAATTTGTAATGACAAAATATTCTCTAATGCCTTCAAATTAATTTCTAGGGTTTTATAGTCTTCTTGCTATCTGTTTCTTTAGTCTGTAATTATCTTCATTGAATAAAAGTCAAAATATTTATAGCAAACTTATCAGCCCTTGGGACTTCCATCCACTTGATGGTAGGGACTAGAAAATGTGGGGAGAAAAGAGGGTCAATAAAAGACTATATTTATAAAGAAAAATCAATAAATATTCATCACAAAGTAATTTTTAAAGACAGGGCTCTAATAAATTCTGAAGGAATTTTACTTTTATTTTCTAGGGTGGATCATTTAATCATCGGTCTAGATACACAACTTTCAGGAGCTGCTTTTTATGCATCTAGAGCTTTCTCTTCCATCTCAGCTCAAAAAATGCATTTATCTGCCGCCTGCCCAAGTGAATCAGAGGTGATGTCAGCCATGAGCATGACAGGAATTCAAGCCCCATTGTTGAGGGTTAATCTCCCAACCTTATGTTGACTTTGCCTCCCGGGTACAGCTATTCATCAGAGCTGCTCTTGGTCATCGTAACTGCTGCTGTTCCACAACCCTCACAAGTATGAAGAAGTAGCTGCTTCACTAAACTGAGAAAGAAAGGTGTAAGGATGATATCACCTGGTACTAATTAACTGAACACTCACTCAAATATATTTTTAATACTGAGCTCCTGAGGGGTGCAAGAGGTAGAGTGAATATTTTGCTGACCAGAAGCAGACAGGTGGATAGAATAGTTTTTATACCTCAAATTGTTCTTCCTCTCTCTCCTTCTTCCCTCCATCCACCTTCCTGCCCATTATTGGCACAGGCTAAAGAAGCTGAAGGCTGTCATCTTTGTCAAAGATCAAGAGGCATCTCAGGTACTCTGAGAGATGTGGTCATATGGTTTGCCTTGCCCCAGGCTCCACAGCATGGATCCCAGGAGAAATTTCTAGAAACAGGGTATTAGGGGACTGCCAGGGCAAAGCCAAGGTAAAACTCAGAAACTGATCAGTAAATCTCCAATGGGACCAGATAGAAGAGGGAGCCAAGATTCTTCAAAGAGAATAAAAGCAAATCAAACAGAAGAAACTCCCAAGTTAAAATGTCTATCAGATGTAAAAAAAAAAAAAAAAGCAGTTCATGAGCCAAACAGGGCTCAAAAATTTTATTTGGCTGTAACAGTGTGTTAACATTTTTTTAATTAAATACCAGCATTTAGAAGTTGAGATATTTCATGTCAAAGTCCAGATTCCAGTGTTCCTGAAAACTCAAAAGGAGGCTGCTTTCTAACATGGCAGCATTGGCCTCCACCGAAACCCACTACTGCTGTCAAGTTGTGAACACCAGCCACTGTCCCTGTGGCCCATGTGAATCATTTGCTTTAGTCACCTGACCCTACAGGTACTTGATTTTCCATGGACAAGTTTAAATGGCTCTCCCAGTTCTACTACTGTGTTCATGCCTCTGAGTTGGATAAACTGAAGCAGTTACAAAAGGGAAATGTGGCAGACAATCTATCCTGTGGATTTTGCCTCAGTGTCTTTCCACAAAACACAGAACAGGAGTTTACTGCAGGACTAGACAATCTTTCAGTAGTGTTTCATAAATTGCTTGCTTTTTGTTATAAATTAAAATATGTTCTTTAATCTCATTCATTGGATTTTGAGATAACTATTCTTTATTACATAAAGCACTTATTATGAGCCAATCACTCTTCTAGGCTCTAGAAATACTTCAGAAAACAGGTGCTCCTGTTTTAGACCCAATTATTGTGGAGAGATAGATAAGAAACAAATATCATTATTATATAGAGTGATAAATGATACTAAACAAATTAAGCAAGGTAATGTGGGGAAGGGCTGCCTCAGACAGAGCTAGATTTTCTAATCAATTGACTATTTTTTTAACATACAGAAAAGTGATAAGACACATACACCTACCCCACCCCCCAAAATCACACATGCTTCCTGTCTTCTAGATACTCTCAAGGGCTAGTTTTAGTAACTGCAACTTGCTTTTAAAGCAAAGGTTGTACTGGGACACCTGAGTGGTTCAGTCAGTTATGTGTCTGACTCTTAAGTTTGGCTCAGGTCAAGATCTCAGGGGTCATGAAGTGGAGCCCTGTATGGGGCTCCACGCTGAGCGTGGAGCCTGCTTAAGATTCTCTCTCTCCTCTCCTGCCCAACCTGGCTCATTCTCTCTCTCACTCTCTCTCTCAAAAAATAAATAAATAAAATAAAAAAGCAAAGGGTGTACAATAGAAAGAGAAGTGGAAGGTCAGGTATTAAGCAGATAGTTCAGAGATTCACTGGGCTGGCTGCTGATACCCTTAGGTGACTAGTTGAGAGCAGCCAACTTAATTGATCTATCTCTCAGTATTCTGGAGTAGACATTGTTAACCTGCTGTCTTGTTGCTTAGGCAGTGAGATTATTTCTGTGATGTGTGGATGTTACTTTGTTACTAAGTAACCATGAGTATTCTACCCTATTCATCTTTCAACCACCTATTTCCCCATGTGAGAAAACTTTCTCTATGGAGACAAATTAAGAGTCTCTTGTCTCTTTATTCATTACTCTCTCAAGTTCTCCCTGTTGAATTTAATATAATGAGAAAATGAGTATCAAGCAATAAAATAAATATCTTTTTAACTGGAGATATTTTTAATCAATCCCTATAGGCTTTATATATACATATGTATGTGTATGTATGTATATATATATATATGTGTATATATATATGGCATAGAATACATTTCTGAGCCACAGTAGTCATCTGTGGGAATGCTTAAAATCTAATTTCATAGAACTCAATCTGAAATAATTTATCTTACTGAAATCATACTAATGAAGCTCCTTTAGGCTATTTTAATTCAGCCACATATGTCTCACCATTAAGTTATTTGTCATCATTCAATAGCCTCTTCACTTTTATAAAAATAGCACTCCAGCTCTTAAATGGTTATGAGCAAAAACTACTTCATTTTTCCAAATGTTGTAAAGATTATAATTACTATGTTAAGTGCAATGAACTAAAAATATGGTATTCTTCTCATTCTTTACTACTAGCATTATTGTAAAATTCCACTCTGCACCTTCCCATGTTTTTTTAAACATAATTGTCTTCACCCATATGCAAAATAAATAAAATGAAAAATTGAAAATCTCAATTTCACAATATTCCTGAAGCCAAAGGGCATTTGTGAGCTTGTTTTTCTGATCGATAAAGGAGTAAGTATGTTTATGTACATAGGATACACAGTTATGGGAGAGACCAAAGATGCTGCAAAATAAAAGCACTGGCTAGTGCAGACATACTTGCATCTGTGACACCAACATAAAGAGTGGGAACAGGTAGAGCCAAGTCAATGACTGTACTGTCTGTGCCCTGCTTTGTCTACTTTAAAAAGATTGGGGGGGAGGGGGTTGAGCTTGACTAGGTGGCTCAGTCAGTTAAGTGGCTGACCTCAGCTCAGGTCATGATCCCAGAGTCCTGGGATTGACCCCTATGTAGGGCTGCACACTCAGCGGGGAGTCTGCTTGTCCCTCTCCCTCTCCCTTTGCCCCTTGCCTCCACCCCTGTTTATGCACTCGCTCTCTCTCTCTCTCTCAAATAAATAAATGAAATCTTAAAAAATAATAATAAAAAGTAAAAGGATGGGGTTTTCTATCATTTTATTGTAGGCCTCTCATTTTTTTCATTTTTGTTAAATTCTAAAAAGCAAGCACCTGTCTGGCTTAGTTTGTAGAGAATAAGACTCCTGAGTGCAGGGTCATGAGTTCAAGCTTTACACTGGGTGTAGAAATTACTTAAAAAAAATTCTAAACAGAGCATCCAGGCAACCCCTATATTCTCCTAACTCCATAACACATTTCTCTCCTGTTTTTATTTAAGATAGCACTACCATACATTCAAACTTCAAAAAGATAGGAATTTTCTCAGGAGACTTTTGATGTCAGGAGACATCACTTAGATGTCTAGAAAACACATATTTATACATATATACATATATAGTAATCAATCTCAATAGTATAACATCTGCTACAAATATATTCAATTCAAAGAAAAACAACACCGATTTTTCATATTTCAGTTTTAATAAAATTCGTATTTCTAATTAGTGCAGTTAAAGACAAATTCTGAATAAATGTATTTAAATATTATTAAAAAGAGTTATAAAAGTGGACTTCATACATGATTATTCAACAAATATATTATTTAAATTATATACCAAAAATTATTTCTCACTGGCACTCTGAGACATGATTTACATAATTAAATATTTAATCCATTCCTTTATGGAACATTAACCATGTAAGACAATAATATATATCTAGCAAAAATAAAAGAATAGCATACTTTTTAACATTCTACATACATTGTGTGATTTAAACTTTGTTTTTTAAAAATTTCAAATTACTCTACACACGAAATAAACCAAGAAAGACTGCACTATATGAAAAGACACAGATCATCAGTTGTTTCTGAGAAGTCTCTTATTTTACTCATCTTAATACACCATAAAATTAGATGCTTCTTCTCTTTGTATGGTTAATATGATTCCAGGCACTTTTTTCTTCAAATCAGTTTTACATTCTTAAGAAATGCCTGTCGGGGGAAGAAGAAAAACATCATTTATATTCTGGTTTTTAATGTACTGAAAAATATGCATAGTTTTAATATAGTTATTTTATTTTATTTTGCTGAAGGAATCTGTGGGCTCAATTTATAATCTAATTCTAAGAATATAAGCTAATGAGTGTGTAGAGGGGTAGAAGAGTCAATCAGTACTTTTAGATATTTTAAATTATGACTCCCTCCCATTAAAGTTTTAAGATATCTAAATAAACCAAAAATTGAACCTGGCATCACCCAAGTAACTTATAAATGGTCTTAAAATTTATTAATCTGTAATACTGTATTTCTAAAACCTTGTTAAAAAATAATTACAGATACTCCTATAGAGATAATCAGTAAATCTCTTACTCTGCAATTTCTAAGGGGAATATTTATCAGCTCTGTCTTCTATGAATCTAGTCCCAGGAGAATATAATTTTACATGCAATATTTGGAATTATAGTACAGCACTATTTTTACAGAATTTTGCAGTGATTATGTTGTTTTTGACTTTATGTAAATTTACTCATTCACATAAAATATATTAAAACAAAGAAAGATAAATGTGTCTTGATTTAGATCACTTCAATAGCCTAATGAATTTTCTTTATTTATTCATGTTTTACATTATTCAAAAGGTAGACTGAGAGTTATTCATTCAAATATCTTCCCACTGAACATTCAAATGATCTTCTCTTAATCCAAAAAAAAAAAAAAAAAAGAATTTTGGGGTAGCTTGGGTGGTGCAGTTGGTTAAGCATCCAACTCTCGGTTTTGCCTCAGGTCATGATCTGAGGGTTGTAAGATCCAGCCCCAAATCAGGCTCCACACTCAGTCCAGAATCTGTTTCAGATTCTCTCCCTCTCCTTCTTCCCCTTCCTGCTGCATTCTCTTTCCCTAAACTAAATAAATCTTTAAAAAAGAGAGAGAGAGAGAATTCTTAAATTCTGCAACTGTAAATATGCAGAATTAAGTGTACCAATTATTATTTATTTATAATTGCTTTTTAAATAAGAATACAAATAGCGACAAGTCAGGATTTTCTTAGTAAACGGCACAATGAACCTGTGAGATGAGTTAAGTAAATCCCCATGTAGTTACTTGGGGTAGATTAAGTTAAACTGGCCAAATTGAGAACTACACATTCCATGACTTGCATTTCTACTCTCACAAGCTTTTAAAACCTGTTTCTTTAAAGGGACTTGTCCGTGGTGCTGAAACACTGACCCAAAAATGTTTTGGCTTTGTTCTGTCCTGGGAAAGAACTACTGACTCAAAAAATCTCTAAGGGGAGCGGGTGAATCTTTCAGTCTCTTGTATAGAGTTGACTTTTGTAAATAAATGTTGTATTTTTCATTAGATTTATTTAGGTTAACTAAATACTTTATTGCCCTAGGGATCCTAGGGTAATTTAGCCAGAATGAAAAGTCTGACTTACTATTTCACTCTGGCAAAGTAAATTCTAGACCAGATGATTACACATTCATCACATTTTTGATCCCTTGCTTTTCCCTTTACTCTTCCAATATTTTCTCTCATTTTATTATGTATCCTGTATAAACCAAAATTTCAGAACCCAGTGCTATTTTTATTATATCTTTTGAGCAGTTAAGAAAAGGTAGAGCTTTAAATATTTTTATATATCTAATGTCTATCCGCATAAGGTTTCTGCACAATAATAATAAAACCTCAAAAGTTTAAATATTTTTAAAAATCAGCACTGGTAAGACTGCTAAAAAGCTATTTATTTTACTTAATTTAACCACTGTTGAGGGCATTTTTAATTAATTCAATAAAGCAGTCTACACACTTAGACCAAGCTTTAACACTAAGTGAAATATCCACAGATTAATTTCATTGGACGTTGCTAAAATCAGCTACCTGGTTTTTGAATTGTTCAACATTTCTTCAGAAAGTTAGCCTATTAAACAGAACAAGAAAAATAAATACATACTCATAGGGCAAGTCTTCTAGGTCTGTGAGCACAAGGGACTCACTGCTAATCTTGTTAGCAATCTAGCACATCTCTTGTAATCTAGAAAAAAACATTTAAGGGAAATTATGTATATAGTTACTATAAATGTGGGGAAAACCATATTATTATTGTCACTACCTGAGAATGAGAGCTAAGATTTACTAAGCACCCAAAACAACAAATGATTGACCTGGATTTTCTCATTAATTCTCTTAACACAATTAGGTAGATGTAACTGTTCCCTCACTTTAGAGACAGAGATGAAAAACCAGCAGCCAAATGTCAAAAATCTCATAACTACTGAATAGCTTGAGTTCAAAGAGTAAGCTTTCTCCACTATGCTGTGCTACCACTTAGTTTGCTTTGATTCCAGTGTGATTAATTTCCCTTAGTCATTGAACACAAGCAGTTTTTGAAAAAATTACAATTCTTATTCAACATCCTGAGTAAAATTAAACATGCTTCAAGATGACCAATCTAGTTAAAACAAAACAAAACAAAACAAACAAATGCTTAAATCCATTTTCCTTAAAAGGAAAGTTTAGGTTTAGAAAGGAATTTAAAAACAGCCAACTGAGTTACCACAGATAATCCCAATTTGGGCAGTTTAAATGATAGCATTTAAATATTACATTTGAAATTATTAACTTTGGTAAATTAAGTGTCCAAAAGAATTCATTAGAGCCACCTTTAAAACACTATGCTACCATTATTCAGAAAAATCCATCACTCATTGTATAAATGATATGAAACTAATTTTAAAATAACTTAAGAGGAAATTTTGACTTATTATTCATGGTCATCTTATTTTTTTTTCATTTATATGACAGAGCACTTTATGCAAAGAAATTTGAAAAATGAAAAAAGGCTTAAATCCTGACAAACATTTCAGTTCTTAAGAAAATCTGGCTATTTTAAGATTTGGATATAGTCCCAATTACAATGCAGTTCCATTCCTTGCACTCTCAACAGCACACACAAGACTTCATTTAAGTACTGTCAATGTTATAAATAGCATCTCATAAGATGTTTAGTCTATTTCTAGCCGCAGACAGTTGAAGTTTAAAATTACATGCATTTATTGTTGGATAAAGATTTTTTTTAATGAAAAAAAATGATTCAAACTACTTACAAGCTGGTGTTGAACAATCCCTCGTATTGTGATAGAGTCGATGGAAATGTTTGCTACATTCAGCTGAAAATGTGACTGGCCCTATTAGGAAAAGAATGTTTATGATAAACATCAGCATGTTTTCCAAACAAATTTGCTATCACTTTATGGATTGAAATAATACAACTGTAACTTAACATCCTTCTTTGCCTTTTAAAGAACTTGTCTGTGAGCACTTCTCCTTCCCCTAGCTCTGTGGGAGGTAGTAAGTTGTAATCTGTGAAAAATCATCTGAATTCATTACCAATTCTCACCATTTCACATAATGGAAACTTCAGTTTCTGAAGAACTCTTTAGAATAATTAAGAGGGAAAGGTTCTAGACAGAAAAATAAAATTTTTACAAACCAAAACAAGTAGATGTGAAGAATGAAAAATAAGTATCCTTGGTTCCCACTTTCTGTTCTTCAGTTTTTTTATGTAATTGGAATAAATGTTTATATACAGAAACTTTTATTCCATTTTCTAATTAATTTGTGTCTTATTAGTGTCAAGGACTGTTGTAAAGTGAGCAGGGCCTTGAGACTTCCCTTATTTATTGCCACAAATCCCAGATAATCCCCACCAAAACTCATCCCTACATCTGGAATCTGATGTTTTGGAAGTGGTAGAAGGGCCCACAGTGCTGTGACAGAGTGACTAGAAACACTCAACACTGGGAAATTCCTTACACCTGCTGGGACTCAGGTGGGTCTTCGTTTAAGCTCACAACCATCATTCTGAGATTAATTAACAAATATGGCCACTGGCTTTTTTAAGTGGGAAAATCAAATCTTCCCCTGCTTATAGGCCTGAGATGTAAAACATCAAAAGGCAGCTGGGATGATTAGGAACAGCCAGGCAATACCAATGATGAAGGTGGGCGTGCTTGATTCACAGTAATTTAGTGAATTACTAGAACTTGAGGCATAGGATGATTTCCAATGATTCATAAAGTTGATATAAAGAACAAGACTGTCTGTCATGACATAGTATTTCATCTGTGCTTAGGAGATGGCATATGGGGGCGCCTGGGTGGTGTAGTCAGTTAAGTGTCTGATTCTTGGTTTCAGCTCAGGTAGAAATCTCAGGGTGATGAGAGAGAGCCCCCTGTCATGCTCTGAGCTCAGTGCAGAGTCTGCTAGTCTGTTTAAGACTTTCTTTTCCTCTCCCTCCCCACCCCAGCCTTGTGCTTTTGTTCTCTCTCTCTCTCTCTCAAATAAACAAATCTTTAAAAAAAAAAAGACATGGCATATGAAAGTCTGTCTTTTCCCCATTCAAAAAACTTCTGTTGCCCTCATTGGCTGAGAAGCATGGCCTAAACACTTTAGAAGATATATCATTTAGGATTCTTCCAACTTACCTTTCCAGCCATACTTTTGTCCAGTGGCCGCACACACCTTTACCTAAACTTACCCCACAGTGTATCCACAACATCTACCTGTCTTGCCCCCCAAGCTACCATGTGCTCAAAGAATTCCTTCTCACCAGAATGCTTCTCTCATCCAGGAAAATTCTATTCATCCCTTAGAGACTAACTTAAATGTGTCCGCTAGAAAGAAGCTTTTCCTGGTAGTTTTTGGCAAAAATATTCACTTTCTGTGCATCCCTAAAACTGTATACACATTTCTATTATTTACCAAGATCTGGTTTATATTACTATTAATGCTAGTTAATGGCATTTATCCATTTTCCTAACTGGACCGTTGAGCTTCTTATAGACATTTATCTTCATATTCCTAATGCCTAACAGTAATTTGCATACAAGCTTTTTATTTATTGGATCACTGATAAATTTTGTGCTTACCTGTGAAATGTTTTATGAATTTGTCTTTTAAATTCAAATCTCTTGGGAATATTTCTGAAAAGAAAAAAAACTTTAGAAATTCTTGGATGTGTTTCCACCATTAAAAATATCCTTATAAAAGTCTATAATGACAACCACCTAACACATGAACTCATGGCAGTTAATGCAGCTGATTCCAAATCTGTATCTCTGGCTCTGACCATTCCCTGGGGCTCCAGACCTCCCCCAGAGCTACCTGCTTGCTCTACCACTCTATTCGGGAAACTTACAGACTCCTTAGAAGTGCATAGCCAGAACTGAACATCTGATTTCCCCAAGACCAGAGACCTGTTTTCCCCCTATGTTCCCTGGTCTCGTACATGGCATCACTCCTTACCTTTCGCTCAAGCCAGATATCAAGAACTTATGCTTGATTTTCCTCTTTCCCTCTCTACTATATACACTCCATTACTTAGTTTTATATATTCCAACTCCAGAGATTACCCCAAGACCCATACACTCTGTTTCCTCTCATTAACACAAGACTGGTCCCAAGCCATCATACTTTTGTGACTATGCCTGGGCTGCAGCTTCCTGACAGGTCTTCTCCTTCCTCTAACCCACTATTCCCACAGCAGCCAGAACAAATGAAGTAAAATGTTCTCCAGGTCATGATACACTCCTGCTTAAAGGGGATTTGCATTTTTTAAGATTTTATTTATTTATTTATTTTTGAGAGAGAGATTGAGATAGAGCATGAGCACAAGCAGGGGGCTTGGGCGAGTGGGAAGGAGCAGAGGGAGAAGCAGACTCCTGGGTAAGCAGGGAGCCTGATTTGGGGTGCAATTCCAGGACCCTGGGATCACAAGTTGAACCAAAGGCAAACACTTAACTGACTGCGCCACCCAGGCACCTGGGGGTTTTGCATTTTAAGTAAGTGAAAATAAAAAGCAAACTACATCCCACACTTCACTTTGTATTCACTATAAGTACACCATGCAGAAAACACAATTTATAAAAACAATTTGGGATATACACAAGTCTTTTAGAGGAAAAGAAAACTGACTTAAATAAAAATTTGAACCTAATGTTCATTGGCAGATTTAAACTCACAATGTCTTTATTGTAGATTGACTCCTGTGCATATCAAACATCATTTAAGTTTAATAGAGGCATAAATGTTTGTCCCCTCCCTATAAGTGAGTCTGAATAACCACACTAATCTGTGTACCCCATTGAGACAGCCAGTGTAAAATGAAGACAAAGGAATTCTAACAGCCCTTTACATCCTAGAGTTAATGAGGGATGTAAGCGCCCTTCCTTGCATAGGAAGCTCCCTGCTTCTAGCAGCCCAGTTGTGAGTCCAGAGCAGTAATGTCAGGGTGATAGGAGTGCAGCTGGATTGGAGCTCCCCTCCCATTGACAACAAACATCTGGACTTATGAACCATCCAAACTAATCCAGAAAACAAAGCAATAGGAAGATATAAGTATTTCTTTACATAAATATTTTGGTGTTCTCATTAATTACATTCCAGCCTGAACATGGGTCTTTCCCCCATATCTCTCTGAAACCAAGCATGGCAAATTGATTCCTGGGATGTCAATCCTCCACAGATTATCTGGCAAGGTAACTCCTCTGACCCTTTCTGAAAGCTGCGTCAGTTGAGTGCAGTTGGAGTTCTATGGTTAAAGCATGTTTGAAGTCTATAAATAATTCTAGTTCCAAAAGCATTTTCAACTACGATCTTTAAAATATTTTTAAATTTAAATTCAATTAATTAACATACGATGTTTATTGGTTTCATAGGTAGAGTTCAGTGATTCATCAGTCTAATATAATACCCAGCACTCATTACATCATGAGCCCTCCTTAATGTCCATCACCCAGTTACTCCATCCCTCTACCCTCCTCCCCTCCACCCACCTTCAGGTGGTTTCCTAAGATTAAGAGAATCTCATGGCTTGTCTCCCTCTCTGGTTGCGTCTTGTTTTATTTTTTTTCCTTTCTTCCCCTATGATCCTCTGTTTTGTTTCTTAAATGCCACATATCACTGAGATCATATGGTAATTGTATTTCTCTAATGATTTTAATCTGTAGACCTGGCACAATGACACTCAGGATGACACCCCTCTTCTACACTCCCAGAGCACATTTTCTAACTTTTAAAAAGGCAATTGTCAGATTAGCATGATAGTGAACTGTGCATAAGTCTGTCTCTACCACAATATTGTGGCTTCTTGAGGAAAGGGATAATGTCTTGTTCATCTGTTATCATCTGCATGGTGTACAACAGTGCTTTTCGGATGGGTCATCTGGCAAATGTTTAAGGAATTAAAAGCTAAGTGGATGATCCTTCAAATAGGTTGCTACCTTTCAAATGAAAACAATCATTGTTTCATTTGAGCTGAGTATATATAGGTCACCAAGAAAACCATACTTCTAATACACTTGAATTTTCATTTCAAAGTACAAACACAATATAGGAACGTAAAGCAGACTGACTTAAATGAAACAGAAAGTGATATTTAAGTTGACACCTGAAGTGATAAGCAAGAGATATCTAGATAAGAAGAGTTGGGAACAGCACCATAAGCCAAGAAAAGAAAAGAAGAAAAGAAAGGGGTAAAAAGAAAAGAAAAGAAAAAAGAAATCTCTGAAGAGGAAAAGATCACACTGTGTTTCAACTATTTGAGAACTGTCCAGAATGGACAGGCTGGAAGAGAAGGAAGGTGAGGAAGAGAAAAGTCAGCTAAAGCAGCAGACAAAGGTGCTGGGTGGCTCAGTTGGTTAAGCATCTGCCTTGGGCTCAGGTCAAGATCCCCGGGTCCTGGGATCAAGTCCTGCACTGGGGTCCCTGGTCAGCAGGGAGTCTCCTTCTCCATCTCCTCCCTCCCCTACTCATGTGTGTGCTCTCACTCTCTCTCTCTCTCTTTCATAAATAAATAAGTAAGTAAGTAAGTAAATAAATAAATAAATAAATAAATAAATAAATAAATAAATAAGTAAATAAATAAGCAGCAGACATAGATGACCTTATTATAGTCCTTTATAAACTTTGTTCTTAATTCTATGAGTGATGAGAAGTCAAAGATTAGGCAAGGGGATGACACAGTCAAGATTCGCTTTTAAAAGATCATAATGCCCAGTATGGAGAAACAAAAATAGATACAGAGAGATAAGTCAGAAGGTTTAAAGATAGGTTATTGTATTTCCAACGAATAGCACTAGCCTCAGGAGTCAAATTCTGCCCTATGCTTGTTTTTGCAAATAAAGTTTTATTGGAACGCAGCCATGCTCATTTGTTCACATGTGGTCTATGCCTACTTTTGTGCTATAATGCAAAGTTGAGTGGTTGTTGCAGAGATCAGAGAGCCCACAAACACAAAATATTTACTACCTGGCCCTTCTAGAAAAAGTTTGCCAAATCCTGCTTGGTAGCACACTCCTATTTGTATTAAAACTGTAATGGTGATTGCAGAAAGGCACCAAGAAGTAGGATTCTGGGAGTGGGAGAGAAGAGGTACTTTTCAGTGCAATTTCATTATTAGTTTTAATTTTGAACATAAATCTGTATTATTTTTTCAATAAAAAAACTAGTTGATTGAAACTGAATTTGTATTTAGTGTTAGGATGCACCCATGATAGTTTTTGATCAACAAAATATTACTTGAGAAATTGAATAGAAGAGAATCACCCACACACAAGATTAGTTGATTGATCTCTGATGTAAAATGCTCTCAAAAAGCAATCTCTATTATAGAAATATAAGTCACATATGTAATTTCAAAGTTTATAGCAACCATACCTTAAAAAGTAAAAAAGAATAGGTAAAATGTATTTAATAATTTATTTTGCTTAACCCAATACTCTAAACGTTATCATTTCAATATATATTCCATACTTTAAAATTAAGACATTTTACATTTTTATACTAAGTTTTCAAAATCCAACGTGTATTTAACTATTATAGCACATCTCAACTTGGACAAGCCACATTGCGAGTACTCAATAGCCACAAGAATAGAGTGGCTACCATGTTGGACAGCACAAGTCTCAAATGCATGCTTCATTCTTTTGGTATCTAACTACAAGGTATGAAAGATTATATACACAGATGGATTAAAAACAAAAGGATCTCCCCATAATGTGTGACAAGTATCCCCAAATTGCTATCTCATTCATCTAATTTGTGAAAATTTCTAGTTTTTTTAATATTTTATTTATTTATTTGACACAGAGAGAGAGAGATCACAAGTAAGCTGAGAGGCAGGCAGAGAGAGAGGAGGAAGCAGGCTCCCTGCCAAGCAGAGAGCCCGATGCGGGCCTCGATCCCAGGACCCTGAGATCATGACCTGAGCTGAAGGCAGAGGCTTTAACCCACTGAGCCACCCAGGAGCCCAAATTTCTAGTTTTTATTCTACCAAAACAGTTGCCAACTGCCATCAATTTTAATTTTACAATATCTTTATGAAGAAATAGATTTGCATATACATATATATATATACATATATATAAATGCCGACAGGCTTATCTCCTGTTCCTACTTCTCTTGTTCAAAATGAGCAAAGATCATGCTCATGTCTGCAGCATATATATTAAAATTGGAACAGTATAGAGAAGATTAGCATGGCCCTTGTGCTAGGATGACAAGCAAATTCATGAAGTGTTCCATATTTTTAGTCAGAAAGAGACAAGTACCATATGATTTCACTCATGTGAAATTTAAGAAACAAAACAAATGAGCAAAGAGGAGAAAAGAGAGATAGGGAGGCAAACCAAGAAACAGACTCTTAACTATAGAGAACAAACTGATGGTTATCTGAGGGGGTAGGGGACTGGATGAAATACATGATGGGGATTAAGGAGTGCGTAAGCTGTGATGAGCACGGGGTGATGTATGGAAGTGTTGAATCACTATATTGCACACCTGAAACTATTATTACACTGTATATTAACTAACTGGATTTTTTTTTAGAAATATCTTCTTTATTTAGCATATTGAGGAATACAAAAGGAATATGTATATATTTTATTTTTTGACAGTCTGACCACCTTTTTTATTTTTTTGCATCCTTTTTTTAAATTTAAATTCAATTAATTAACATATAATGTATTATTAGTTTCAAAGGTAGAGTTCAGCGATTCATCAGTCTAATACCCAGTGCTCCTTACATCCCTTACATCATATGCCCTCCTTAATGCCCACCGCCCAGTTACCCCATCCCCCCACCCCACCCCCTCCAGTAACCCTCAGTTTGTTTCCTATGATTAAGAATCTTTTATGGTTTGTCTCCCTCTCTGATTTCGTCTTGTTTCATTTTTCCCTCCTTTCTCCTATGATCCTCTGTTTTGTTTCTTAAATTCCGCATATCAGTGAGATCATATGATAATTGTCTTTCTCTGATTGACTTATTTCATGTAGCATAATACCCTTTAGTACTACAAAGAGATACCACATCACACAGGTCAGAATGGTTAAAATTAACAAGTCAGGAAGACAGATGTTGGCGAGGATGCAGAGAAGGGGGAACCCTCCTACACTGCTGGTAGGAATGCAAGCATGTGCAGCCACTCTGGAAAACAGTATGGAGGATCCTCAAAAAGTTAAAAATAGAGCTACCCTATGAACTAACTGGAGTTTAAAAAACATTTAAATGAGCAGAGATCATATGGAATAATAAAAAAGTCATAAGACAGAACAACTAGAAAACAAAATAATAGAAAATGTTTAGTGTTCACTTCTACCTGCATATAACTTATTATCTTATCATAAAGATATTTGCTCCGACTTGAATGATTCTTTACAAAGCCATGTTAATTGATCCTTTGCACCTTATTAGGTACTGAGGGGCATTCCTTCACTTTGTATTGAGCTAGCATTTTTCAGATACCTAAATTGAAATGTTTGCTATATAGTTTCTTGAATTATCAGTTCCTTTAGTTAGAGAGGACAAAACTATTCTCTTAATATATAAAAACAGTTCCATTTTCAAAAATAAAAACTAGCCTTATTATATCAATGTTGAGAAAATTGTGGGAAATATTGGTATTTGAAAAACATTGAAATTTATTAAATATTTGAGGGGGAAAAAGCTGATAACAAACATACTCAAGCAAGCAATATTTTTAAAAAATACTTTTAGGTTCTTTAAATATAGTGTCATGGGGCACCTGGATGGCTCAGTCAGTTAAGTGTATGCCTTCAGCTCAGGTCATGATCTCAGGGTCCGAGGACTGAGCCCCACACTGGGCTCGCTGCTCAGCTTGGAGTCTGCTTCTCCCTCTCCCTCCCCCTGCTCATTCTCTGTCTCTCATACTCACTCACTCTCAAATAAATAAAATCATTTTTAAAAAATAGACTGTCATAAAGTATGTACTTTCTTCTGTTCTTATGTAATTACTTGGCATGTGTACTAGTATATATTTGTAAATGTGTAAATAAATGTTTTTACATCATGCCTCTTTTATTAGAGTTTAAGAATTTTAAATAAGAGTTAAACTCTCTTTATATGTAAACTTTGGGGGGGCCTAATGCTATTTCAGTTGCAAATTATATCAGGATAATGAAGCAACCTCAAACTAGTTGCTTTTTTTTTTTTTTTCAAATTTTTGCTCATCAAAGTATGTTCTTTAGACAAGCAGCATTCAGCTCCCAAGAAGGAACCCTTACAGTTTCTAGTGGCTGTTGACTGAGTAACTCAGTTCTGTGGATCTTGGGGAAGCTTGTAAGGAATACAGAATTCCAGGCCCAGAGCTATAAAATCATTTTAATAAGAACTCACAGGAGTTCAAGTTTGAAAGCAGTCATCTAAATCTTCCAAGCAAGATACAGAACTTCTGTATACCCTGTACTGAAGAACTTCATAATCAATAAGCTATAACATTATTACTAACTATTGTATTTGTAGTTTGTGATTATTAGAAGACAAGACACAGAATTCTTTCCAGTAAGAAAATGTCATCATAGTTGGGTGGTGGTGGTGGTGGTGTTGCTTTGCATTTTTATCACTTCTTTACTTTCTAGCACTACCAGATGTTGCAGGCTCATCTTGAATCATTCCCTGCCCCAAACTTAGTTTCCACAGAGCCCATTTCCTTTATGAGAGAATGGTATTAGAAACCCAAATCTGGGTATTAGGTGAGCTTGTTGCTACTGGGGTCTGGTTGCTTGCTTCGAGGTTCTCTCAGTTGACAGAGCAAGGACACGTATGTGTGATATGTATGGATGACCTGATTTTTAATACACCTCACATTTAAATTATTTCTAAAATTGTGCTATGGTTCTTGATAGAATATATTTTTAGAATAACAGTAACTATAATATTTCACCAATGATTCTACAAATGACAAAACTAAATCATTTAAAATTACCTGAGTTCAAAAATACATTCATATTGAATCACACTCTGTACCCAACTGTGCAGCGTGCTCTCTCCTAATCCGACAGTCACGTGCCTTCTCAACCAATGTAAAATGCTGTATCAAGCCACACACCTCCAAAGATGCCTCAGTTTCTTCTTTTATACACTGAAGTAAACAAACTACGTAATCTCTAAAGCAGCTTTCCGAGTCCTAAATTACAAAATATTATGATAAAATTCTAACATTATGCAGTATGTTCACCAAAGGACAAAATATCAAATGAATCCAGAAAATTGTAAAAAGTATGAAATTATGTTACAAGGTATAGTTCTTTCAGGTTTTAAACCACAGGCCAATTCATGCTTAATTTGAACTTTAGCCATTTTATTTAAGGACTAATCTCATAAAAATGATTTATTTCCTTTCTGATTTTGATCTAGTTAATTCCCCTTTCATATTTAAAATGATCATTTCCATAGACACTTAAAAAGACAACCAGATTTTTATAAAAATCTTTTTTTAAAGCATTTCAAAAATAAACAGATATACAGCATTCCTCAGTGTGATAACATCGCTATGTGCAGTCAGTTATGAAGAATGACAACAAAATGTCAGTAGATTACTGCAAGCAGTAAACACAGGATCCAGAACTACTTTGTTCTTGTTGGGTTAGGTTACTAGAAGTTTGTCAACAAACTGAACCACTGGAAAACTCCACAGTGCTATTAATCCAATGGTTAATTCATGTCACCTGGGAAGCACAGCCTCTTTACTGAGACCAGAAGTACTAAGGCTGATTTGAAGGCAAAGGCATGGTTGAGAAAGGAAAAGGTCGAGTCTGAAATTCCTGTAGTGGAAATGGTCAGCAAATAGTGAATGTATGCACTTAAAGGATACAGAAGGGCCACAGAGAAGCAATAGTTGAAACTACAAAGGTGCTTGGGTGCACTTTGAGTGCAAAAAATTCATGATTTGGAACTGAACCCTGGGATGCACATTCAAAGGGAAGCCAAAAGACAGGTGGTTAGGGAGAGAAAGGAGAGTGATCAGAGAAAAAGAGCAAATCAGGAATAATTGTGGAAACATAAGAATGTCAGGGAGGAGTCCATGGCAGCAAAGCATCCGAGGGTCCCATAGGATAAAGAATGACAGGTGCACAGTAGACAAGAATAAAAATCAGAGGGCCAGCCAGCACCCAGGCAAAGTTAGTGAAGGTGAAATCATGCCTTTCTAGTTTCTGTATTTCTGATGCTTTGTTATCTGAGGCCCCGCTGGCCCTGGAAAGACAGCCCCTCCCAAAGCTAGCCAATTCCTAGAGACAAGAAAGCCTGAAAACCCACCTCTCGTTTGCATACCAACCAATCTACAGCCCACACCCCCATGAACTCCCTCAGCCAGCTCTCATACGGAGGTCAATATTCTCTTGCCCTCCTCACCCAGGACCAGGAATCAGACAACTATAAGCCGCTACACCCCAGAGCCCACTGAAATGATTTAAACTAGTGGATCCTAAACCCACTACCCTTGCCTTTCCAGAAGAAACCACTTTTGCTCCTTCTCCTCACTCACTGTGCTTCCAACCAAACCTGCTGCTTACCCATGTGGACCTTGAGGCATGGGTGCCTCCTGTTTCTAGGGAACTGTGAGTAAAACTTCCTTCACAATGGTCATTTCCACATCTTGTCATGCCTAATCAAAACAAATCCCGGGTACGTCTTAAAGCATGAGCGGTGGTAGACACAAGCATACCTTGGAAATGTTACAGCTTCAGGTTCAGACTACCATAATAAAGCAAGCTAAATGAAAGTTTGGCTTCCCAGTGCATATAAAAGTTACGTTTATACTATACTGCAGGCTATTAAGTGTGCAATAGCATTCTGTACATATGGTAATTAAAAATACTTTATTGCTAAAAAGTGCTAACCATCATCTGAGGTTTCAGCAAGTTTTCATCTCTTTGCTGGTGGAGGGTCTTGCTTCAATGTTAATGACTGCTGAGGGATCAGGTGGTGTTTGCTGAAGGCTAAGGAGACTGTGCCAATTTCTTAAAATAAGACAACAATGAAAGTTGCCACTTCAATAGATTCTTCGTTTCATGAATACTTTCTCTGTAGCATGTGATGTTGTTTGATAGCATTTTAGCCACAGTAAATCTTCTTTCAAAACTGGATTCAATCTTCTCAAACCCTGCTGCTGCTTTATCAACTAAGCTAATGTAGTATTCTAAATCCTTCATTGTCATTTCAACAATATTCACAACATCTTCACCAGGAGTAGATTCCATCTCAAGAAACCACTTTCTTTGCACATCCATAGGAAGTAACCCCTCATCTGTAAGAGTTTTATCATGACATTGCAGCAATTCAGTCACATCTTCTGATCCACTTCTAATTTTGGTTCTCTTGTTATTTCCACCACATCTGCAGTTACTTCCTCCACTGAAGTCTTGAACCACCCAACGTCATACATGAGGGTTGGAACCAGCTTCTTCCAAACTCCTATTCATGTTGATATTTTGACCTCTTCCCACGAATTATGAATGTCCTTAATGGCATCGGGAAAGTTAATCCTTTCCAGAAGTTTCAAATTTACTTTGCCCAGATCCATCAGAAGAATCACTATCTGGTAGCTGTAGCTGTGTGAAATGTGTTTCCTAAATAATAAGACTTGAAAGCCAAAATTACTCCTTGATCCATGGGCTGCAAGCATGCTAATAAGAATCTCATTGTACATCTCCATCAGAGTTCAGGTACACTGCCAATGAACAGTAACATTTTGGAAAGGAATCTTTTTTCTGAGCAGTAAGAAGATCTCAACAATGGGCTTACAATATTCAGTAAACCATGCTGTAAACAGATATGCTGTCACCTGGGTTTGTTGTTCCATTTTCACAGCATAATTCTTAAGAGCCCCAGGATTTTTGCAATGGTAGAGGAGCACTGACTTCAATTTAAAGTCACCAGCTGCGTTAGCCCCTAACAAGAGGTTGACCTGTCCTTTGAAGTTTTATGCCAGGCATTGACTTTTCTCTAGCTATGGAAGTCCCAGATGGCATCTACTCTCAATTAAAGGTTGTTTCACCCACACTAAAAATCTGTTGTTTAGTGTAGGCACCTTCATTAATTATCTGAACTAGATCTTCTGGAGAACTTGCTAAACCTCTATGTCAGTACTTGCTGCCTCAACTCGTGCTTTGATATTATGCAGACAGCCTCTTTCCTTAAATCTCATGAAACCATCTCTGCTAGCTTCAGACTTTTCTTCTGTAGTTTCTTCACCTCTCTCAGCCTTCACAGAATTGAAGAGAGTTGGGGTCCTGCACTGGATTAGGCATTGCCCTGGGAGTGTTGTGCCTGGTGTGATTTTCTATCCGGATCATTAAAACTTTCTCCATATGAACAAGAAGGCAGTTTTGCTTTCTTTTCACTAGTGTGTTCACTGGAGTGGCACTTTTAATTTCCTTCAAGAACTTTTCCTTTGCATTATTTATTTGTTTGTTTGTTTGTTTGACAGACAGCGTGCACAAGCAGGCAGAGCTACAGGGAGGAGAAGAAATAGGCTCCCCACTGAGCAGAGAGCCTAACATGGGGCTTGATCCCAGGACACTGAGATAATGACCTGAACTGAAGGCAGATGCTTAAGGAAAATTGCCCCATTCCTTTGCATTCACATCTTGGCTAACTGCTTCAAGAGGCCTAACTTTTGACTTATCTCAGCTTCTGATGTATCTTCCTCACTGAGCTTAATTATTTCTGGCTTTCAATTTAAAGTGACAGGCCTGTGACTCTTCCTTTCACTTGAACACTTACAAGGCACTGTGGGGTTATTAATTAGCCTAATTCTAATATTGTTGTGTCTCGGGGAAGAAGGAGGCCTGAGGAGAGGGACTAGCAGTCTGATAAGTGGCCCCTCTCCATTGTTCTGCCCTCAAGTCACCTTTCCTTGTTCTGTTGACACTTACTATGTCCTGGGCTTTCCCCCTGTGGCCCCCAGGTGCTGAGGTAAATCTGGGCTGCATGCAGTGGTCAAAACAATGTTACCCAGAGTGGACCTCTTCAAAACCCGTACTGTGAGATGCAAATAAATGCTAGATTTTAAAAGAGAGAGAAAGAGGGAGGAAGGAGGGAAAGGGAAGGAAGAGAGAGAGAAAGAAAGAAAAAGAAAGAAGGCGGTGGGGAGAGAAAGTTTGGCTAATACTGGTTTACATAAAGTTCCCCATACCACAGGTCTTCATAGTTCTTGTATAGCGCTTCTCTAACAAGGGACCTAATGGTCATGTTCCCTAGGCTGGCAGACCAAGGAAGGCTTTTTTTCACAGATTATCACTCAAACACATAGGAAAATGTAGCTATGGTGCAGTGGGTACATGTGGGGATGAGGGGTGGGCAGAAAGCTACAGAAAGAGAAGTTTGGCCAAGGTTGTGCAGTCCAGTAAAGAACTGTCTGTTTCAAAGCAGGGAAAAAATGTCAGTGGAAAAAAGACAGTCTCTTCAATACATGGTGTTGGGAAAACTGGACAACCACATGCAGAAGAATAAAATTGAGTCATTTCCTTATACCACACACAAAAATAGACTCAAAATGGATGAAAGACTTCAATGTGAGAAAGGAATCTATCAAAATCCTTGAGAAGAACACACGCAGAAACCTCTTTGACGTCAAATGCAGGAACTTCTTCCTAGAAACATCGCCAAAAGCAAGGGAAGCAAGGGCAAAAATGAACTATTGGGACTTCGTCAAGATTAAAAGCTTTTGCACAGCAAAGGAAACAATCAACAAAACCAAAAGACAACTGACAGAATGGGAGAAGATATTTGCAAGTGACATATCAGATAAAGGGCTAGTATCCAAAATCTATACAGAACTTATCAAACTCAACACCCAAAGAACAAATAATCCAATCAAAAAATGGGCAGAAGACATGAACAGACATTTTGGCAAAGAAGACATCCAAATGGCCAACAGACACATGAAAAAGTGCTCAACATCACTCAGCATCAGGGAAATACAAATCTAAACCACACTAAGATACCACCTCACACCAGTCAGAATGGCGAAAATTATCAAGTCAGTAAACAACAGATGTTGGCGAGGATGTGGAGAAAGGGGAACCCGCCTACACTCTTGGTGGGAATGCAAGCTGGTGCAGCCACTCTGGAAAACAGTATGGAGGTTCCTCAAAAGGTTGAAAATAGAGCTACCCTGTAACCCAGCAATTGAACTACTGGGTATTTACCCTAAAGATACAAAGGTAGTGATCTGAAGGGGCATGTACAGCCAAATGTTTATAACAACAATGTCCATAATAGCCAAACTGTGGAAAGAACTTAGATGCCCATCAACAGATGAATGGATAAAGAAGATGGGGTTCATATATGCGATGGAATACTATGTAGCCATCAAAAAAGAAAAACCCCGAAATCCGGCCACTTGCAATGACAGGGATGGAACTAGAGGGCATTACACTAAGAGAAATAAGTCAATCAGAGAAAGACAATTATCATATGATCTCTCTGATATGAGGAGTTTGAGAGGCAGGGAAGGGGGTCGTGGGGAGTAGGGAGGGAAAAAATGAAATATGATGGGACCAGGAAGGGAAACAAACCATAAGAGATGCTTAATCTCAGGAAACAAACTGAGGGTTGCTGGGGGGTCAAGGGGGGAGGGATAGGATGGCTGGGTTATGGACACTGGGGTGGGTTTGTGCTATGATGAGTGCTGTGAATCGTGTAAGACTGATGATTCACAGACCTGTACCCCTGAAGCAAGTAGTATATCATATGTTAATAAAAAAAAGATTATAACAGGAACTATTGAGATCTTTCATTGATTTCTGTTTGAACTTGGAGGAAAATTTCATAAAATTCCAAGTGAATTCAATACAGATTTTGTATGGTAGGGATAAAGAAAAAAATAAAAAGGAATTGTCTCTGTTTCAAAGAAACTTTTCAGAAGATTCTGATATACCACTTTTCTCCTCCCCACCTTCCTCAATTAATAGTCTCTGGTGATTACAAAAACTCAATGTACACAAGAATCTTCCAAGAGCTTTTTGGTGCACAGGCATGGGCTATACTCAGAGGTTTAGGATATCCAGGGTGAGCATAATAATTACATTCAAAACCTGCCTCCCAGTTGCTTCTGAGGTGTATGGCCTCATTCTAAGAACCACTGCCCTAGAAGGTGTTAAGTGCAGAGATGTCGTTGTTGTCTAAATTTGGTCATAAATGCTAGGAAATGAGCTCATGACTCAGAAATGGCACAGATTAAATCATAAGATCTAATCAGGTTTTGAGGGCAAATAAAAAATCAATTCTTTTACTTTTAAAGTTGAGTTAAAATTTTTTTCTTTTCAAAATTTCAGTTCCAAAGAAAAAAATTCCTTCTAAATGTCAACTGTGTCCAGTGACTTTGATAGGCTACAGGGCATTAAAAACTGAGTAATCCTCATTTCCAACTGCAAGAGGTTTATGTTTAGATACTATAATATTATATTAGACAAATATAATTTATGTATATATTTTATATATTCTATATATAAACGAATACAAATTACAACATGAGAAGTGTTGTAGGAGAAGAAAAATGCTGTCTGTGTTCAAAGGAGAAAGAAATCATTACTGAATGAGATAATATAACCAACGAGGCTGACAATAATTCCAGGTAAATCCTATTTTAATAGTATTTTAATTTTATTAGTATGTATAAGACTATACACTTTCAAACATGATATAATGCTTTCACTACTATTTCCTGATAGTTTATGTTGACAGAGAATTAGAGTTGTAACAAATGTGTAAGCTCCAGGACATGCTACTTCCCACTTCAGTGATGTTCTCTTCTTTTTTTTTTTCTTTTTAAGATTGTATTTATTTATATGAGAGAGAGAAAGCACGAACAAGGGGAGGGGCAGAGGGAGACTCTGTGGGACTTGATCCAAGGACCCTGGGATGATGACATGGGCCAAAGGCAGCCACTTAACGGAATGAGCCACCCAGCTTCTCCTCATGATGCTTTCTTCAATAGCACACACAGGAGGGGAACATCTAGACTCTGAACCAATCACCTAGCCATCACTTTCTGTCTTCTACATGGCAACAAAGATCTTAGAAATCTATTCTTAAATGCTTTAGAGCTTATTTCTAGCAATAAAAGTGAAGGCCATACCAGGGGAGAACATTACAAAAGAATTTTAAAAATCCTAGCTTTCCTTGCCAATTATGTAAATGAAAAGCAGACTCCTAGGACTGTGCCATTCCAAGGAAAGAAGAGCCATTGTATGTGATTCTATCAACTTCTGCTCAGAATTTCCCCACTTAGCAACTAGGTGAGTGATGTCCTGCAAACAGGCAACAATCACTACTTAGAAATACTCTTAAAAGCAGAAATTCATTCATGTGAGTTCACTTTGGCTCCTCATAATGAGTGTTCTAGTGATAGTACTTGCCAAGTACACTTAGCAAAATATCACACATCACCTTTTCCATCTTGACTTTTTCTCATACTATTGTTTTTCAATAAAACAAACACCTTCCAGTAACTCTGCAAATAAACTATTTTAAATGACCCATCAGAAAAAAAAACTTGCATTCCCTTCTTGGTGGAATGCAAAATAAGGAAAATTATTTTTATTATTCTTGTGGAAGAAATTTTCCTCAGCTGGTAGGACTGGCTAAGTGAGCAGATATAATAGTAACAGACTTGAAATAGAAAGGATTCCGGTTGTTAACACATACAATTCCACTGTTATGCACACCCAGGTTCCATCAGAACTGTGCAGATGATTGTAAAGTAAATTTAGGATTCCCATATTTTGAACACAGAAAGAATCACAAAGATACCACAAAGTAACAGGGCCTAGGAGGACAGACAGAATTCAGAGAGATGAGAGAAGCACATTCTTGGAGGCTCCAAGGTAGCAGAAGCAAAGAACCGGCTAGTATCTGTAAGGAACAGCCTGAATCTGTGTGGCTGGCACAGGGGTACCTTCTGTGGTGCCCAGTGAGAACCACAGAAGGCAGATGGGGCAAGTCACAACGGGACTGGAACGTCCTGCGTCCAAGAGAAGTTAGGACTTTCTTAGAAAACCAAGAAACACCACTGCAATCGGTGACTGGGGAAAAAAGATCTGTTAAGTGAAATTGGGAAATTGGTCTGAAATAATGTGTTAACACTAATGTGTCTGTAGTTTGGGACTTCCTCCCACTCTTTTTCATTCCAAAGTGACATTTCTTTCTCTGAGATGTTAAAATCAAAACCAAATGGAGACCAGCCTTGAAAATTCTCTGAGCAGACCAAGCCAGTTTTGTAATACAAGCAAAGCTTAATTTAGCTTATTTTGCAAGGCTAACTTGACCTGGGTCGTTCTCTTGCTTATGCCTCTAAAATTCATAAGCAAAACTTAAACTGTTTGCCAATGTCGTTATTAGGTAACTGCTGATCAATTTCCAAACATTTAACTCTAATACTGTAACAAATCACTGGGAAGAATAAATGGTCACTGCTTTCTCACTATATAGGCTGCTTTACAACAACATACCCTGAGCCTCCTCCATGTTTTGGTTTGTGTGCACCTGGAATGCGCACTGTCTTTTGGTACGTGTCCAATAAACTTTTACTAATTACTATTTGGGCCATTCACTAGTTTTACTTTGGATATTTCTGAACTCTTGACAGAGATAAATATTTGGGCTCACAATAATTTCAAGTCCACCTACATGAAGGATGTGGCACCACTGCTGTAGTCACCCCAAGGGCCCCACCTCACCTCCTGAGAGCTCTGGGCTTGCCAGTCACCCTGGAAAGCTCCACCCTGGCCCTCGACACCAGAAGCTCAACAACCTACTTGAGCTTCTGCAGCCCTGGCCAACACCTTCCTCTGCTTTCTCTCTGGTACCAGCCTTCCTCCATCCACACCCAGAATGTGTCCTGACAGAGCATAGAACCTGGCTGCCTGCACAGACACCTAGCTGCCACCTTCAGTAGGTGGTCTCAGCCTGGCACGTAAAAGGCACTCACTGAAAGTTTGTGGAGGCTCTGGAAGGTATGGAGGTTCCTCCAAAAATTGAAAATAGAGCTACCCTACGACCCAGCAATCGCACTACTGGGTATTTACCCTAAAGATACAAAGGTAGTGATCCTCAGGGGCACATGCACCCGAATGTTTATAGCAGCAATGTCCACAATAGCCAAACTATGGAAAGAACCTAGATGTCCATCAACAGATGAATGGATAAAGAAGATGTGGTATATATATACAATGGAATATTATGCAGCTATCAAAAGAAACGAAATCTTGCCATT
>LNAC01001188.1:208116-244837 GCA_002007465.1 Ailurus styani | reverse complement strand
AGTTCCTCATATCAGAGAGATCATATGATAATTGTCTTTCTCTGATTGACTTATTTCGCTCAGCATAATACCCTCCAGTTCCATCCAATCTTGCCAGTATGTTATAAAATGTTACTTTGTGTCTAGGGCAACCTTAGAATGAGAATCTTATTCACCAATAGGTGGCACTGGTGGTTTAATTTCTGGACATTATTGTAGCAGAAAAGCAGTAAATTGCCAAGAATGTTTGATTTCATTTTCCATTCCTGCATTGCATTTTCTTTTTTCTTTTTTAAAGATTTTATTTATTTATTTGAGAGAGAGCATGAGCTGGGGGAAGAGGCAGAGGCAGAGGCAGAAGCAGAATCCCCACTGAGCAGAATCCCTGGATAAGGGACTAGATTCCAGAACCCTGAGACATGAAGGCAGAGGCTTAACAGACTGAGCAACCCAAGCACCCCCCTGCATTGCATTTTCTATCAGTCTCCAATGTCCTCACCATCTTTCTCAGCTCTTTCTACTTTTGCCCTAAATGACCGCTGCCTGAACACTTGGAGCAGCTTCCTTAGCTCTGCTTCATAGTTTTCAACTCTCTTCCAAGCTACCCCTGGAATTTTCTGCTGAATCACATTCATAAAAGCTATCTTGGGGCTTCTGGCTGGCTCAGTCAGTAAAGGATGAGACACTTGATCTTCAGGTTGTGAGGTCAAGCCCATATGGGTGGAAATTACTTAAAAACAAACTGATCTGATCATGTCAGTTCCAAGCTCAAACCTGAAGGGGCTCCCCATGGCTTACGGTGCCAAATCCAAACAACCAACCTGGTTTCTCAAACTGTCATTGTGTACAGCATTGGTAATTTTTTTTTTAAAAAATTGTATTTATCCATTTGAAACAGAGAGAGGAGGAGAGCAAGAGCAAGTTGGGGAGAGGGATGGAAGGAGAAGGAGAGAAAGAATCCTAAGCAGATTCCCCACTGAGCACAGAGCCCAACACGGGGCTCAATCTCATAACCCTGAGATCATGACCCAAGCTGAAATCAAGAGCTGGATGTTCAACTGACTGAGCCACCAAGGTGTTATTCAAGGACTATTTCCTTGAAGCTGTTTTCTCTACCCTTGGGATATTTAAAATGAGAGGGGAACCTACTCAATGAAAGATAAATATCAAATGGTTTTGCCTTCATTTTTTTTAATCTGTCACCAGAAGCATCATTGCTTTGTGAAACATGAACCACAACATTATTGAATGATCACCATTTTCTTTATATTAGTCTATGATCAGCTCGTATGATCTTGGTTGACATCCTGACTTCTAACAGAGTCTTGGAAATCTACGTAAGTTCATTAACTTGACACTTCACAATGATTTACATATATGGCTAAGCTAATCATGTTAGTTTAATCATGTTAGTTTTTATAACTCTCAATCCAGAAGATAAAACTTCTGACCTTATCAGATGTTATTTTTTGCAGTTTAATGTAGGAGTTCCTACTCTTCTCAAACTCAAGTGTTTTAAGAACCACCCACAGATTTTGTGAAAATGCAGTTTCTTGGGTTTCATTTGAAGAAATTCTGATTTGTAGATATAAGTGTGAGGCCCAAGGACCTACATTTTTAATAGGCAAAAAAATTCTGTGCAGGGAGTCTGTAAATCACAATTTTTAATTTTTTATTTGTTTTGTATTGAAATCACTGTAAACTTACAAATTAGTTGTAAAAATAGTACGAAGAGTTCCCATATACTGCTTATTTACCTGGCTTCCTTAATATTAACCATAGCACCATACTACATAGTACATAACCAAACTCAGAAAATTAACATTCATACAATCTTGTTAGCTGGTCTACAGTCTGGAGTCACTCTTTATTAGTTGTCCTAATGACATCTCTCTTAACCCAGGGTACAATCCAGGATTCTGCCTTGCACTTAGAAGTTATGTCTCCATACTCTCTCCCAATCCAATCTAGGACAGCAACTCAGTCCTTTGTCTTCCACGACCTTGACACTTTTCAGGAGTACTGACCAGTTATCTCGTAGAATATACCTCAGCTTTAGTTTTCTGATGTCTCCACAAAACCAGATTCTGCTCATGAATTGTGGCAAGAACACTGCAAAAGTGATGGTGTACCCATCTCAGGACATCTTATCAGGAAGCACATGTCACTATGTCTCATTACTGCTTTTATCTTTGATTGCTTGTCTGCCAGGTATCTCCAAGTAAATTTACTAGTTTTCCAATTGTAACTAATAGGTATCTTATGGGGAGATATTTCTTGACCGAATATCTTGCTCCCATCATACTTTAATTCACTAATTTTAGCAACCATTGATGACTCTTCATTGCAACAATTATTCTATGTGTTTGTTAAATGTAGCTTTCCATTTTTGTCAGTATTTTACATTCATTCATTGGAAGTATATTTAAGGAACAAAAAGTCTCTTCTCCTTCATTTATTTACCTACATACGTATTTATATATATTCAATTCCTTGTCTGTACTTGAGAAACATTCTACTTTGTGTTTACCCAACACTTAGTGAGTTTCTACAATCAGTTAGGCTTTACTCTAACCTCTGGGACATACAAGTGAGTAAGAAATAGTCCTTGCTCTTGGGAACATTCTAGTGTATTAATCAGACCCAGGTAAGTTTGATTAGCATAATTTAATTTCCCCAAGCCTGCTTTGTCAGACTGAGTAGATAACTGAAATGCTGGTATCTCCAGGGGCTCTCAGATTTTCATGAGCATAAGAATTGCCTAGGCAAGTTGTGAAACCAGCAGACCCATGCTAAAGAATCTGGCTTGGTATAGCCAGAAAGAGGCCTGGGCCTCTGCATTCATTACTATGGCTCCTCAGTGACTAAGATACAAGTGATCAAGAACCCCACTTGAGGATGCCTGCTCCAGACATAAGGGCTTCTCATTCACTTTGATGTGGTTTTAATTACAAGTCTTTTCACTTCTTCAAAAGATTCCTTCTTCTAAAGCACTGGGAGAATTATTTTATTTAGGGTGATCACTTTCCCTGGACACATCAATTTCTCTGCTTAATGGAGGAAAACATTTATGGAGGATGAAAAAACACTGGTTTTCATTTAAGATTGTATCACCAGGACTTGTTAGCAGCATTGAAAAGGGTAGTTTTGCTTAATCCTGATCTTTTGGGGCTCTGGGTGTCCTGAGGCTTGTTCTATCAGCTCCCTGAAGATCATCATAGAAAAACTGATAAAACACATTATCATAGCTCAAAATGTTGTAAAAAGTTAAGTTTAAGTAAATCAATAGCAGTTTTTATGTACATTTCTATAACTTTGACTTCATTCCTAAGGAGGACCTGAGCTATAGTAAGTTAGGAAAGAGAGTCTACTTGAAGTTTTTGTAATGAAAAACTAGTATTTAAAAGCAGCTTCTCTGCTTCCTACTGTGTGAATTTGGACAACTTAACTTCCTCAGCAGAAAAAGCAGCTAACCCTGTAATCTGTTGTGCAAATCTCACAAAGGATGGAAGGATCTCCATTGAAATCATGATGCAGGAAAGCATTTTTTTAATTTCAGCTACAGTAATTCATGTAAATATTGTTTGTTATTATGAGTCATAAACAAGTTAATTATTTAGGGAATTAACTTTCATTATTTAAAGTTCTGTGAGGACAGTGCAGTATTACATTCTACTTAGATTTCTTAAAAGCTTAAGTATGATTAGAATAATGGGGCAAATGGATTTTCTGCCTCAATGGGCTATCAATTTACTTGCTGTTTCTAGTTTTATCTTATCCATTCAACAGCAGAAAGAATGTTTATTTATAATAAATTTTGAGAAATACAGTTTGAAGGATATAGATAGAAATATTCTTTATTGCTTTTAAAAAAGAAATATTATTTAATGCTTTAAATAAACCATTCACATGATGGTTTATTTCTTATGAATGGATTTGGTGCCACAAGTTCAATTAATGATTTTTTTCTGTGTGAGAGGAATGGTTGAGCAGAGAACACAGGGGGCAGTCTCCTGCCCTCCTGGTGTTGCTGAACATGTTCAGCTTACTATGAAGTTTGTTTAAATTTCAATCTATCTTCTTATACAGTCTTAAATATATAACAAACTCAAACCCTTTAAGGAAAAAAAACTTACCTTATTTATCTGCTAATGTCCTTGTAAATCTCCTGAGGGTGTTTAATATGATGACTTAAACCTAACTATCCAAGGGAGAATTTTGACCGTTTTATGAGGGAATTAGTTGCTTTCTGTTTTATAGCTGGTCTTTTGCCTCTCAGCTGTTCAGCATCATTCTGAGGCATCTCTGGGCTGTCTCTCCACATTCAGCCCATGGCCAGAGTCTGAGCTGCATTTCTTCCACATTTTTGTTTCAGCCTTGCCTCTGTCACAAGTAAATCCCAAAGTCATGTCATGGACATTTCTCCTGAGAAGACTTTCCTTCTATGCTCCCTCTCTCACCTGCAATTCTCTTTTGGGTGATCAAATATATATATAATGATTAAAATATTGTTTTTTATATCTTTAGCCATATTATCGCTAAATTATGTTTCCCTTTTTATCACAACGTACACATGTTTCTGCACTACCCATTATTGCCCAGAACCTCAGCATTGAAGGCTCAGGCATTTAGTTTGAGACAACCATTCCTCTGATTTGCTTAGACATTACTTTTACTATAAAGATTTATACTTTTCTCACCTCAGGCCCTTCCTCTTCATATTTATATTCATATTCATGGGGCAGTTATTACTATTTTTCATTCCTCCCAATTCTGTGTCCATGTATCAATTGCCTTTAGAAAGACACTTGGACAGTCATGTTCCAGAATGTACGAAGAATAAAGCAGTGGTTCTCAAAATGGTTCTCGATGCCTCACCTGGAAACTTGTTGGAAATGAAAATCCTCTGTCCTTCCCAGACAGCTGAGTCAGAAGTCTGGTGGTGCGGAAGAGGGTGGCTACCAATCTGGGCTTCGACAAACCCATATGGCATGCTAACAGCAACACACGGATAACTGGGTCCCTAGGAAGTCTGTATAATTTGAAGAGTCTCATAAATGGACTATTTATATGACATAAACAGAATGGACAGAAACTACAAGTACTCTTAACAGGAAGTACCATCACCACCTCAATGCCTCAAGGAGCAAAGGTAAGAAACCTAGAGACAGGGAGGGCTATACCAAAAGCACAACCTGGCAGGTCAGGGCAGATACTAGTGTCAGGAACAAGCTATGACCTCCATCTCCCTCCACTTTCTGGATGGAGAAATTCCCCAATGGTAAATCCCACCAGAAGCCTGAGGATGTGCAGATCATGCTAGGTGGCCAGGCAGAGAGCTGATGGGGAAGAAGGGAGGCTGAATCAGGGGGGATAAACAGAAGCTATAGCCTAACTTACCACGAAGGCACAGTCCTTGCCAGAAACTGAGACTAGCCCAGTGGAAGATACCAACACATAAGTGGCTCACATAATACAGAAAAGAATATGCTAGAATTAGGGTCATCGATCATCGCAGTTTGCCCAGGAAGAGGGGTTTTCTATAATGTTGGGTTTTTCAATGCCAAAATCAGGAAAGCATGGAAAGTGACAAGCTTTGGCAAGAATTAGGAGAAATTGGAAANATTAGGGTCATCGATCATCGCAGTTTGCCCAGGAAGAGGGGTTTTCTATAATGTTGGGTTTTCAATGCCAAAATCAGGAGAGCATGGAAAGTGACAAGCTTTGGCAAGAATTAGGAGAAATTGGAATCCTTATACATTGCTGGTGGGAATATAAAATGGTATAGGCACCAGGGGAGACAGTATGGTAGTTCCTCAAAGCAAAACAAAATAAAAGAAACCAGGGATTCAGATACTTGTATACTAATGTTCATAGCAGCATTATTCAAAAATGGCAAAGGTGGGAACAACCCAAATGTTGATCAACAGATGAATAATATACAAATAAAAGAATATTATTTGGCCATAAAAAGAAGTGGATGGGGAGTCACATGATAGTGCTTGAGATTTTTTATTTTATTTGTGGGGGAGATGAGTTTGATTGGTTCTACTTAACACTAACAGTTCAAAGTCACTCTTCATTTCATCATGTGCTGGTTTAATTCATAAAAGTTCAATTCCGAGCCCCATTGCTGTATGATCTTATTTTTTTATCTAGGCATTTCTTAAATGTAACAAGAAAATTCTCAAGTAATTATTTTTTAGAATTACTTACTTCCAAAGTACTCTCTTTAAAACTCTTTTTAATTTAAATTCAATTTAGTTAACATATACTGTATTATTAGTTTCAGGGGTAGAATTCAATGATTCATTAGTTGCATACAACACCCAGTGCTCATTACAAGTGCATTCCTAAATGCCCATCACTCAATTACCCCATATAGCTTCCCTCCAGCAACCCTGTTTGCTTCCTACAGTGAAGAGTCTCTTATGTTTTGCCTCCCTTTCTGTTTTCATTTTGTTTTATTTTTCCTTCCCTTCCCTTCCCTATGTTGATCTGTTTTGTTTCTTAAATTCTACAGATGAGCGAAATCATATGGTATCTGTCCTTCTCTGACTGAGTTATTTCACTTAGCATAATATCTTCTAGTTCCATCCACATTGTTGAAAATGACAAGATTTCCTTTTTTTGATGAAATCATTTTTCTGATGATTCCATTGTATATATATCTGGCATCTTCTTTTTTTTTTTAAGATTTTATTTATTTATTTTGACAGAGAGAGATTACAAGTAGGCAGACAGACAGGCAGAGAGAGAGGAGGAAGCAGGCTCCCTGCTGAGCAGAGAGCCCGATGTGGGCCTCGATCTCAGGACCCTGAGATCATGACCTGAGCCGAAGGCAGAGGCTTTAACCCACTGAGCCACCCAGGTGCCCTATCTGGCATCTTCTTTATCCATTCATCTGTCAATGGATATCTGGGGTCTTTCCATATTTTGGCTATTGTGGAATTTGCTTCTATGAATGTTGGGGTGCATATTCCCCTTGAACTCACTATGTTTGTATCCTTTAGATAAATACCTAGTAGTGCAATTGCTGGGTCATAGGGTAGTTCTATTTTTAACCTAAAACACTCTTGAAATGAGTGACCAAATTATCCATGTGTTGTTGTTGCTATCATTTAGAAATGATAGTGGTGCCTGGGTGGCTCAGTGGGTTAAGTCTTTGCCTTTGGCTCAAGTCATGACCTCAGGGTTCTGGGATCAAGCCCTGCTTCTGGCTTTCCACTCAGCATGGAGCCTGTTTCCCCCTCTCTGTCTGCCTGCCTCTCTGCCTACTTGTGATCTCTCTCACTCTCTCTTTCTCTCTTTCTGTGTCAAGAAAATAAATAAATAATCTTAAAAAAAAAAGAAATTATAACTAACTTCTGAGGTGCACTTAAGATTATGGAAGTTAACCAAACTTGGGGTAATCATTTCATAACATATATAAGTGAAGTCAGGACCTGTGGAGATTTGATTTGGGAGAGAAAAGAGCCATGGGCACTGCAGAAGGGAAGGAGCTCTGATCATGGAGAGAGGAGCAAGAAAGAGAAGAGAGATTTAAGAGTAAAATAAATAAATAAATAAATAATAAATAAATAAATAAATAAATAACAAATAATAAGTAAAATAAAATTAAAATTAAAAATAGTGAAAATACGTGCAGAGGATTGCACAAGAAACCTCTTCCCCAAAAACATTGACTGGGAAAAAGGGAAAGGCTGAGTACCACAAGGCTTTATAAGGAAAGGAGAAAAAGTCAAGTTTTAGAGTTCTGAGTCATTGCCAATGGGCTTAGAGGTGCTCTGGAAGCAAAGGAGGGCAGAGACTTGGAAGCAGGCAGAATGGTCTGAGGTCTGAGGAACCCCTGGGCAACCTGCAGAGAAACAATTCCCCCTTCTTGGAGTGTATTTGGGGGAGGTAGTGTGAACTCTCTGTAAATAAAAGACCCATGGGCACCTTTGAGCTGCCTGGTTCATCACCATAGGAACAAAAACACCAGCTGAGAGCAGTGAGCCTTGGTGCCGGCTTTCTGCTGTGCGTTGCTATAAACTCTGAGCTGCTGTTCTGGAGGGTCTGTGAAGTTTGAAGTTTTGAAACCCAGCCACACCTGAGATAAAATACAGGAGTGCTGTGCCACCTAGCAGGCAGATAGCATGGACACAAAGTGAAGGCAAGGATCCAACAGAAGCCCAAGACATAGGAGGGATGATTGTTTGCTCTTCTTTCAGGGCTTTCTGAAGAGTGATTGGGGGAGCTCCCTTCTCCCAAGTCAAGAAAGCTGGTGAAAGCCATTTTCCTCCCTGGCACATCAACACTGATGACTTCAATGATTAAAAACAGTGCCACCAAGTGCCAGAGCCAATTATACCAAGTCCCACCACACTGCACCTTGCAGGTGCACCTCTACTGGGGCAAGTCCTGACACTTGGTAATCAGCACAGCATACCCCACCCCCAGAAGGCCAACACAAGTCCCTCATATGCACCAAGTCTTCTGATCATAGAGTTCTACAAAGCTTCAGCTCTAGGGGAGACAGGATCTAGCTTCCTTTGTTTGTTTTGTTTTTTTGTATACAGAAAAAGCATTTTTGACATTTATTTTTATTTTTTATTTTGTATATTTTTTATTTTTACTTTTATATTTAATATTTTATTTTTTTATTTTTTTATTTTGACTTCCAAAATGACAAGATGGAGGAATTCACCCCACAAGAAAGAACAGGAAGAAGTCATGGCCAGGGTTCTAATCAATACAGATATAAATAAGATGTCTGAACTAGAATTTAAAACAGCAATTATAAGGATACTAGCTAGGCTTGAAAAAAAAAACACAGAAGACATTACAGAATCCCTTACTCCAGACATAAAAGAATTAGTCAGGCCAAAATGAAAATGCTGTAAACCCAAATGGTTTACAAATGCAAACCCAAATGGATGCCATGACAATGAGGATGGGTGAAATGGAGGAATGAATCAGTAATATAGAAGATACAATTATGGAAAATAATGAAGCTGAAAAGAAAAGAGAAAGAAACATATTGGATCATGAATGTAGACTTAGGGAACACAACAACTCCTTAGAGTGTATTTGTATCATAGGAGTCCCAGAAAAAGAAGAGAGAAGAAAAGGGGCAGAGGTTTTGTTTTTTTGTTTTGTTTTGTTTTGTTTTAAGATTTTATTTATTTATTTGACAGAGAGAGAGAGATCACAAGTAGGCAGAGAGGAGGAAGCAGGCTCTCCGCTAAGCAGGGAGCCCGATGCAGGCCTTGATCCCAGGACGCTGAGATCATGACCTGAGCCAAAGGCAGAGGCTTTAACCCACTGAGCCACCCAGGCACCCAAGGGGCAGAGGTTTATTTCAACAAATTATAGTTGAAATATTCCCTAATCTGGGGAAGAAAACAGACATCAGAATCCAAGAAGCACAGAGAACTTCCATTAAATTCAACAAAAGCCAGCCATCACCAAGACATATCAGACTTGACTTCAGAAAATACACAGATATGGAAAGAATCCTGAAAGCAGCAAGGGAAAAAAGTCCTTAACCTCCAAGGGAAGACAAATCAGGTTCACAGTAGATGTGTTCACAGAAACTTGGCAGGTCACAAGAGAGTGAATGTGCTGAATGGGAAAAATATGGAGCCAAGAATACTTTATCCAACAAGATTGTCATTCACACTAGAAGAACAGATAAAGAGTTTCCCAGATGAACAAAAACTAAAGGAATTCATTACCACTAAACCTAGCCTGCAAGAAATATTAAAGGGGACTCTTTGAGTGGGGGAAAAAGACCAAAAGCAATACAGACCAGAAAGTAACAAAGAACAAGGAAAGGCCACAAATACAGGGAAGTTAAACAACATCCTACTACTGAATGGGTTTTCATTTTTATTTCCTTTCATCTACTTTTTAATTTCTTTTTTAATTTCCTGGTTAATCCACTCAAATCCAACAGTAAAAGAATCATTCACCACAATCAAATAGAATTTAACTTTGGGCTGGAAGAGTGGTTTAATATTTGCAAATCAATCAACAGGATACACCACATTAATAAAAGAAAGGATAAGAACCATATATCATCTCAACAGATGCAGAAAAAGCACTTGACAAAATACAACATCCATGCTTGATAGAAACCCTCTACCAAGTAGGGATAGAGGGAACGAACCTCAACATCATAAAGGTCATATGAGGGGACCTGGGTGGCTCAAATAGTTAAGCATCTGCTCTCGGGTTAGGTCATGGTCCCCAGGTCAGGGGTTCAAACCCCACTTCAGGTTCCCAGTTCAGTGGGGAGTCTGCTTTTCCCTCTGCCTGCTTGTGCTCTCTGTCTCTCTCTCTATAAAATGAATAATAAAATCTTAAAAAAATAAGAAAATAAAGACCATATGAAAGACCCACAGTTAATATCATCCTCAATGGGGAAAACTGAGAGGAATGTCCACTCTCATCATTACTATTTGACATAGTACTGGAAGTCTTAACTATAGCAATCAGGTAATGAAAAGAAATAAAAGGCATCCAAATTGTCAAGGAAGAAGTCAAACTTTCACTATTTGCATATGACATGATATACTATGTAGAAAATCTGAAAGACCATCAAAAAGTTACTAGAAATAATACATGAATTCAGCAAAGTTGTAGGATATAAAATCAAAGTAGAGAAATCTGTTGCATTTCTTTACAGCAATAATGAAGCAGAAGAAAAAGAAATCAAGGAATCAATACCATTTACAGCTGTACCAAAAAACATAAGATACCTAGAAATAAACTTAACCAAAGAGGTAAAAGATCTGTACTCTGAAAATTATAGGACAGTTATGAAAGGAATTGAAAAGGACATAAAGAAATGGAAAAACATTCCATGCTCAAGGATTGGAAAAACATTGTTAAAATTTCTATACTACCTAAAGCATTCTGTATATTTAATGCAATCCCATCAAAATAACACCAGCATTTTTCACAGAGCTAGAACAACCTTAAAATTGTATGGATTCACAAGAGACAATGGATGACCAGAGCAATCCTGAAAAGGAAAGCAAACCTGGAGGCATCAAGACTCAAGACTTTAGGCTGTATTGCAAAGCTGTAGTCATCAAGACAGTATGGTACTGGCACAAAAACAGACACATAGATCAATGGAACAATATAGAACACACAGAAATGGACCCACAATTCTATGGTCAACTAATCTTCAACAAAGCAGGAAAGAATATCCAATGGGAAAAAGACAATCTCCTCAACAAATGATGGGAAAACTGGACAGAAACATGTAGAAGAATGAAACTGGGTCACTTTGTTACACCACACTCAAAAATAAATTGAAAATGTATGAAAACCTGAATGTGAGACAGGAAACCATAAAAATCCTAGAGAAGAACACAAGCAGAAACCTCTTTGACCTCAGCTGTAGCAACTTCTTACTAGACATGTTCCCAGAGACAAGGAAACAAAAGCAAAAATTAGCTATTGGAACTTCATCAAGATAAAAAAAAACTTCTGCACAGTGAAGAAAACAATCAATAGAACTAAATGGGAGAAGATATTTGTAAATGGCATATCCAATAAAGGGTTAGTACACAAAATATATAACTTATCAAACTCAATGACTAAAAAAGAAATAATCCAGTTAAGGAAGGGGCAGAAGACATGAATAGACATTTTTCCAAAGAAGACATACAGATGGCTAACAGACACAAGAAAAGATGCTCAAAATTGTTTATTATCAGGAAAAACAAATCAAAACCAGGATGACATACCACCTCGCACCTGTCAGAATGGGTAAAATTCACAACATAAGAAACAACAGGTGTTGGCAAGGATGTAGAGAAAGGGGAACCCTCTTGCACTGTTGGTGGGAATGAAAATTGGTGTACCCACTTTGGAAAACAGTATGAAGGTTGCTCAAAAAGTTAAAAATAGAACTATCCTATGACCCAGCAATTGCACTACTAGGTATTTACATGAAGGATGCAAACATACAGATTCAACAGGGTACATGCCCTCAATATTCATAGCAGTATTATCAACAATAGCCAAACTATGGAAAGAGCCCAATGTCCACCAACTGGTAAATGGATAATGAAGATGTGGTATATATATGTGCAATGGAATGTTACTCAGCCATCAAAAGGAATGAAATCTTGCCATTTACAATGACATAACGTTACAGCATGCTATGCTAAGCAAAATAAGTCCATCAGAAAGGCAAATATGATTTCATTCATATGTGGAACTTCAGAAACAAAACAGGGGGGAACAAAACATATGGGAAGAGGAGGGGGCAAGAAAAGAAATAAGGATATAAACCTTAAGAGATTCTTAACAATAGAAAACAAACTAAGGGTTAAGAGAGGAAGGTGAGTGGAGGATGGGCTAGATGGATGATGGGTATTAAGGAGATACATGTTGTGATGAACCCTGGGTATTGTATGTAAGTGATGAATTACTGAATTCTACTCCTGAAAACAATATTATACTCTATCTTAACTAACTAGAACTTAAATAAAAATTGGAAAATAAAATAGTAAAAATATTTGCCAGCAAAGGCTCTGTTTTGATCCATGCTTCCCATCCCCCCCACACACACATCCATAGAAAAATAACAGATTTTCCTTTTTAATTTTATTATTATTATTTGCAAATAAAAACTTGGGAGCATTTTATTTAATGTGACGATTGTGCAGTCTTTATTTTCAGTCTGGAATATACCAGGGCAATTCTCACATGTCCCATACACTATTATTATTTTAACATATTTTGTTTTATTTTTTATTTAAATTCAATTAATAAACATATAATATATTATTAGTTTCAGAAATAAAGGGCAGTGATTCATCAGTCTAGTATAATACCCAACCCAGTTACCCCATCCTCCCACCCTCTTCCCATCCAGCAACCCCCAGTTTGTTTTCTATGATTAAGAGTCTCTAATGGTTTGTCTCCATCTCTGATTTCATCTTATTTTATTTTTCCCTCCCTTCCACTATGATCTTTTGTTTTGTTTTTTAAATTCCACATATCAGTAAGATCATATGATAACTGACTTTCTCTGATTGACTTATTTTGCTTAGTATAATACCCTCTACTTCCATCTGTGTTATTGCAAATGGCAAGATTTCCTTTTTTGATGGCTGCATAATATTCCATATATGTATATATATGTATATATGTATGTATATATGTATGTGTGTATATATATATATGTCTATTTTGAATGACATTCTTGCTGGATAAATTATTCTTGGCTGCATATTTTTCTCCTTTAGCCCTCTGAATATATCATGTCAGTCCTTCCTGGCCTGCCAGATATTTGTGGCTAGGTCTTCTGCCAGTTTAATGTCTCTACCCTTGTATGTTATGGATCTCTTGTCCCAAGCTACTCTCAGTATTTTTTATTTGTCTCTGAGATTTGCAAGTTTCACTATTATATGTCGAAGTGTGGATGTATTTCTATTGATTTTTGAGGGGTTTCTCTGTAACTCCTGGACTTGAATGCCAGTTTCCCTCCCTCAGGTTAGGGATGTTCTCCACTATAATTTGCTCCAATTCACTTTCTGCACCCCCCTCTTTCCTCTTCCTCTGGGGCCCCAATTATTCTAATATTGTTTCACTTATCTCTTGTATTCTCCCCTCATGATCCAGTAGTTGTTTATCTCTCTTTTTCTCAGTTTATTTTTTCTTCATTATTTTGTCTTCCATATCACTATTTCTCTCTTCTGCATCATTTTTCCTGGCAGGTAGAGCCTTCATTTTTTATTGCATCTCATTAATATCCCTTATTTTAACTTGATTAGATTTTAGTTCTTTTACTTCTCCAGAAAGAGATTCTCTACTGTCCAGTGTGCTTTTTTCAAGCTCAGCTAGTATCTTTACAATAATTATGCTGAACTCTATTTCTGACATTTTACTTATATGCCTACTGATTAGGTGTCTGACAGTCAGTACTGCCTCTTGTTCTCTTTTTTGAGGTGGATTTTTCTGTCTTGTCATTCTGCCCAGAGGAGAATGGATGAACAAGAGAACAAAATACTAAAATGGCAACAATGACCCCAGAGAAATATACACTAAACAAATCAGAAGAAACCCAAATATGAAAGAAAAAATTAAAATTAAAAGAAGAGAGAGAATATAATCAGACAGGTGAACAGAACAGAACAATACACTGAATCTTGTGTGTATTTTGGTCTGTTTGTTAGAAAATAGATCCCCAAATTGTAAAGAAAGAAAAAATTATATGTGTTCAATAATAAAATTAAATACATTGAAAGGATAGAATGTAACTGTAAAGATGAAAGCTAAAAAAGACAAAAAAAGAAAAAAAGAAAAAAGACTATGACCAACAGGTGAAGAGAACAGGGCAATACCTTAGATTCTGGGTTTATTTTGGTCTGTTTATTAGAAGTAACTGCATACCAAAATTGTAAAGAAGGAGAAACTTATACATATACAAAAATAAAATTAAATACAATGAAAGGATAGAATGTAACTGTAAAAATGAAAATTTTAAAAAGAGTTGATAAAGTAAGAAATTTGTTGAAAAAGAAAAGATAAAAAAATATTAAAACCGAAAGACTAAAGAATTGTGGGGGAAAAAATGAATTCTATGTAGTATTTTCCCTTCGTGCTGGAGTTTTGCAGTTCCCTATGATTGGTAAGTTTGGTCTTGGTTGTTTTTGCTGATCTTTTGGGGAAGGGGGCCCTTTGTGCTGATTCTCAGGTGCATTTGCCCCAGGCAGAATTGTACCCTCCTTGACAGGGGGCCAGACTATGTAAGGGACTCTGGATTTCTCTATGTGTCTTTTTATTCCCTGAAGGCTTTCTGCACTGCCTTAGAGGATGAGATTAAAAATGATGGCCTCCCAATCTCCAACTTGCCAAAAGCTCAGGGCCCCACTCTTCAGTGTGCCCTCAAGGAAGAGCAGTCAATCACTCCTGTCTCCCTGGTCTCTGTCTGTACTCTGTGTTCACCCAGCCTGTGACCAAACTTCTCTGTCAGGCACACAACCCCTTTTCAGGTCTCCAAACTGAGATCTGACTCCTCTGGCACCCACACCACTCCTCCCAGGGGAGGAAGAGAGGTTTCTTAGAGGTTCTGGCACTTGCTGGTCCCCTGCTTGGGGAATGGTGGCCTGACTGTGCCACTGTTAGTGGTATAAGGCAAACCTGAGCTGAAAGTCCACTCCTGGGCTTACTCTGATTTCAGCCAGATCCCACTCCAATGCCTGGGAACTCTGCTGCACTTAGGCACCCCTGTCTTCCTGTGACCCCAGTGATCCTGAGACCACACTATCCCACCTAGGATTCTGCCCTGCATCATCACCTGAGTGCCTTCAGGCTGGAACATCCCCTCTCTAGAGCAGACTTCTAAATGTTCTGATTTTGTGCTCTGCTGCTATATCACTTTCTGGGAGCCAGCTAATGGATGCTCCCTCCCGTGGCTTATCTTCTGATATATCCCCTCAGGTTCACTTCTCTTTGAGATTCACTTTCTCTTACTTTGCAGACAGTGGTGACTTTTCTATTTGTAGAGTAGCATCTATTCTTAGATCTCCGGTTGAGTTCACAGGTGTTCAGAATGATTCGATAGCTATCTAGCTGAATTTCTAGGACCAGATGAAGCTAAGGTCTCCTGCTCCTCTACCATCTTGGATATATATCCTTATTTCTTTTTTAAAAATCATGTTGTTTTCAAGTGTTTCCTTCCCTTTATCATCCCCAATAAAAGTCATTGTCACATTATTCAATGTACTGGTTACTTTGTTTCTGTCTTATTTATTTATTTAGTGAAAAATCTCACAAGTATGAAACAATAAGCTATAAGAAGATGTGGAAGTGTCCCTTTTTACTAAATATTAGCAGGTAGAGCAATAATCAAAATTGTACATGAATTTTTATTGAAAACCATTTCTTTTTTTTCTACCCGGATTTAGACAACATAATAAAATCAATATCCATATCTATTAATACAAATACATGTCTATTATTTATAAGTGTTAAATCTAAATATCTATTAATTAGGGAGGTAATCTACAAATGATAGCTCTGAATTTTACTAAAATTACTCAGTTTTTATTTTTTTGCCATATGGGATGGAGAGTCACCTTCCTGAGAGGTTTGTTTGTTTGTTTTTGTTGTTTTTTTTGTTTGTTTTCCTGTTCGTTTTATGAGGATATGGACTTTGGTTTGTTTTTGTTTTATTTTACAGAAGCTTGAAGCTATTTATCTATACTTCTATTCTGCTGAAATCTTTAGAAAGCTGATGCTCAACCTGAAAAGCAGAGAAACCCCAAAACTTAAATTGCTCTTGATTTCAGAGAATGTCTTCCAAATATAGATATAATTATTTATATATAATATAATTAAATATAATATAATTAAATATAAACATAACATAATTATATACATATAAAATAAAACTCTATCAAGGGTCGAAAAATAATTAAAAGTAAATTAGAAATTAAAAATCACAACATTAGGGCATCTGGGTGGCTCAGTCATTAAGTGTCTGCCTTTGGCTCAGGTCATGATCCTAGGGTCCTGGGATAGAGCCCTACATCAGGCTCCCTGCTCAGTGGGAAGCCTGGTTCTCTCTCTCCCACTCCCCCTGCTTGTATTCCCTCTCTTGCTGTCTGTTTCTCTCCATCAAATAAATAAATAAACAAGTCTTTAAAAAATAAATAAATAAATAAGTAAAAATCACAACACTGTTTTATCATGCTACAATGGATTCCTTTTCAAACTCTTCTTTTACTCTTGTTGGTGGGAGTTGAGTTGTTTCCCAATGTGTTTGGCTTGAGTAGCATGATTATTATCTAATGTTTTCTGTCTTGCTAGGCTTCCCCTTTCTGATCTTTTCACTACATATAACATGCTTATCATAGCAGAACCTTTGGTCATCTGAACTCCTTGGCATTTCTGGGTTGCCAGCTTCTACAGCACACATTTTGAGGGCAGAACAAAATCACTGCTGTCAAGTAAGGGACAGGTGGGGCTAGGTAGGGAGAGATAGATAGGGGAATATGTGATCAGGCTCACAGAAATCCCAAAAATGTGGAAGTGTGGGAAAACCAGAGATAAGGGAATAAACAGGACCTTCCTGTCCTAGGACCACCCTGCCCTAGCATCACCCTGCTGTACACATGGATGGTGGGTATCTTTTTTATGATAATCACTTGTGACCAACAAAGAATAACCAGGCCCTATAAAGGAAGTAAGCCATCGAAGGTGTTGTCACTAGTCCTTGCTCAATGGTTATCAATAGAGATATTAAAAGGACTTAAGTTCCTCATTAGCTTTCTATGAAAGACCAACCCTGAAGGCCCTCATTGGCAACCATGTTGGGACCCCTTGCACTCCTGAGAGCTTTTTCTGTAACTTCAATTAATAAACTGTTATCGCTTTACCCACTTTCCGTTGCCTGCGAGATTCATTCTTCTACTCCGTGAGACGAGAACCTAGCTCTCCTGCTTCACTGTGTCCTTTGGCCCCTCATTGTTCTGTATTCTTTGTAACTTTCAGGAGTTCCTATGTTTGTTTTATCTATATTGCAAAGTGTTTTGATCCATACTTTATGGTAGGAAAGAAATGCTCTACCTTATTCCAGAACAGGAAGTGTGTGTGGTATAATTTTAATCATGCCATTGTTTCAATTTTTTTCTTAAGGTAAATCATCAAGAGAGCTAATAATAGTATGGCTACAAGAGCCTCTTCTGGATTTGAGATTTTGTAATTTGATAGGAAACAGGCAAAACAAGACAAAACTGTTGTGCATTTGATCTGAGAGTTGCTCTAAATTTGGTTCTACTTATTCACTAACAGTTCAAAGTTATTCACTGTTTCATTATCTTCTGATATAACTATTAAGCTGATGATTAATTCAGAGCCCTGCTGTCCTATGAGTTCATATTTTACCATATTTTTTAAATTTTAATAAGTTCTCAAATAATTAATTTTAAAAGTACCTGCTTCCAAAACCCTTTTATATTTTAACTAACTTTTGAGATGCACATTAAGTTTTTCAGAATAGCCTAACATGCATTTTTTTCAATTTTTCCTCAGTCCAGGAAATTAAGCCTCATAGAAAGTTAAATTATATATCCAAATTAATGGTGAAGTTGTGATGCATAAGATAGTTTGTCTCCATATTTGAAGGTTTTCATTATGGGAGATTGTTCCATGAGGGAGAGGTATAAGCAAAACGACCTCTCACAGCCAAAGGAGTCAGAAGACTGAAGGAAAAGGCCAACAGGTCCAACTTGTCGAGAAATGTTTATTAAAGGGATTTAGGAACAGAAGCTGGCCTAAGGCAGCTGAAGACAGATAGATCTCCACAACCCCACCATCCTTAAGACCTGCTTTTAGGGCGCCTGGGTGGCTCAGTGGGTTAAAGCCTCTGCTTTCGGCTCAGGTCATGATCTCAGGGTCCTGGGATCGAGGCCCGCATCGGGCTCCCTGCTCAGCGGGGAGCCTGCCTCCCCCTCTCTCTCTCTGCCTGCCTCTCTGCCTCCTTGTGATCTCTCTCCCTCTGTGAAATAAATAAAATCTTTAAAAAAAAAAAAAAAAAGACCTGCTTTTATAGTCCTGAGAGCTGGAGAATATGCTGAGCAACCAGGCAGGAGGAGAATGCTTGAGGGTAGGTTTGTGCTAGAGTCCTAGGTGCAGAGTAAATAAGGATGTTATGCCTCAAGGTTGTACTTAAGGTATGGTTAAACAAAAGGAGAGAATGCGGGTGGGGCTGTGCTCTAGAAGGCTTCAGGTCACAGAAAGGTCATCATGGCCCATTTGTCCAACATGGCATTGGTCTGGTTCACACAGAGGTGTGTCCGAACTGCTCTGTTTGTCTTCAAGAAGACCAGTGGATTTTCATTACAAGGAGAATATTTAGGAATCAGAGATTATGCAAAGATAAAATGAACTACCCTGAGTGATAGTAACTTTTTCCATCTTTGGAGAAATTAAACATCACCTGGATATCTCTAGGGAATTCATATATATTACAGATGAGATTTAAACATTGCTTAAATTTGGCAATGAGGCCTTTATGGTTTCTGGTATTTTATGACTTTATAAAACTCTGTTGATGATTTAGAATATGTTTGAATTCTAGAATACTGAACCCAAGGTAAATGTTTGAATTCATGCTTGTATTTAAATCACAATGGAAAGATCATATCCCATTCAAAGAAATCTTAAATGAAAATTTTCTTTTCTTGAGAAGCCTGCTAATTAAGAGAATAGGGATTTTAACTCATTAACTGCAGGAAGACACTGTCAAATATTTATTGTATGAATAAAATCTGGATAATTAAACATGTACAAAAATTACATGTTTGTATTAGATTTTTCATTCATTATTCCTCAACTTACAGAGAGATTTGGGCTAGATGTATGATAGAGGCTTGCTGCACTCTGCATGTGAGTATTAGCTAATTTTAAGAAAATAGGGTTAATTTCATTTGCTCTGCTGGTGCCCCAATTATTAAAGCAATTGCCACTTTTATAACTGGTTCTCATAGATGTCGAGTACAAGAGAGGAAATAGAGCATCATAAACTTGATTACCAATAACTGAAACACCACACTTACTTTAGCAAGATCATTATTGTGGTTTTCAGTGGGACCATACTCTGACAATTGTGAGGTTTTGCCTAGTCTCACCTTCTGCCACTAGGAAACACGTCCAGGCGTATTTTAGAGGAGCAGATGGGCAGTAATAATATGTGTTTCCTAAGTAGATCACTCAAAATCTAAATGCTCATTCAGTTATTTATTTTCTTAGCATACGTTACGGGAGTTTAGACTACTTGGGTATTGTGGATACCTCTCTCAATTACTTTTATTTAAAGCATCTTTCATCCATGGAATGTTGTTTCGGTTGTTAATATGGGACCTATTTTTTCTCTCAGCAATTGGTGTTGAGATTACTATTGCACCTCTAGATTAACATAGTTTGGAATGTATATTTAAGGTCTTTTTGTAAATTGGTCCTCAGGTTTATTAGAAATTGAGTGAAAGGAAAATGATCTTAAGCACTAGAGGTAATTTAGTATGAAAATATCTTTCAATTGTGATTTATCCCTGTAAATAAGACATTTTGTCATTACTTTTGGTAAACTAATTTTATTTAATTATTATCTCTAAATTAAAAGAAAACTTTAATAGAACCATTTGAATATGTCTGTGAACACTAGCTTGAAAAACACTGGCTTATTATAATTTATGTTTTAGAACATCTTTAGGATCATAAAGTACATATTTTAACAAATAAATGGCTATTGTTTAAATCATGTTTAACACAAACTGTTGTCAATATTAAGTTTGGTGAAGCAAAACTGAATTTCTGAGACTATTTTCCATTGGTTCTGAGTCACGATTTCTATTAGATAATATTATTTTTTTCAAAAAATATTTTATTTATTTATTTGAGAGAGAGAAGGAGACAGCATGAGGGGGAGAGGGGCAGAGGGAGAAGCAGACTCCCCACTGAGCAGGGAGCCTGATGCGGGACTCAATCCCAGGACCCTGAGATCATGACCTGAGCCGAAGACAGATGTTTAACCAACTGAGCCACCCAGGCACCCCCTATTAGATCATATTCTTAATTGATACTCACCAGTGAAAAGTTACTAATATATCACTAAGAGGATTAAGCCACTAACGCTATGTATGAATGCAGAGTAATCTTACTAAAATATATCCTAATTTATTCTTTCTATTGTTAATATATAGGAATTTGGAGGTAATGTCCTAATTATAGGAAAGATGAAACATACTAAAATATGTACCCTGTGCTTGCATAAAGGAGGTGCATGTGGGCATACAGTAATAGTAGCTAACCACGTACCATGTAGATGATGCCAGCATCTTCGAAGCACTATGTATATAACAACTAATAACCTCAAAAGCATGCTTTAAATTGTTGATACTACAACTATCCACATTTTCATCATGTAGAAGGAGAGTGTGAAACATGGAGAAGGTCACTGGTCCAAAGTCAGGCTCATACTTAGCAGAGGCAGGACTTGAACTGGGCAGTCTGCTCCAGACTTCATGTTTTCATCTCTCAGATGATACTGTTAGTTTCTTCATTCTGCATTAATTTATTTGCTGAACATAATCATCAAAACCAAATCAAATTTCACCAGTTTTGCATGTCAGGAGGCTTCTTTTTCCTGATGTGTTTTAGGATGGTACTTGAGAGATTGTTATTAATTTGACTTTCCTGTCAACTGACAGTACATTTGCATCTCTGCAAAATTAGCAATTAGTTCCTTGGCTTGGCTGCAAGCATTTTTACATAACTGCTAAGATAATAAACAACTCCTACTTTTCCATAAGCAGAGTTATCTGTTGGAATGCAACAGCAACAAAAGGGCCAAAATGTTGAATGGCCAGTGATCATCTAAGAAGCAGTATTCACCCACAAGGGCCCTGCCCCACATCCTGCAGGCAGGTACTCAGTGTCATTGTGCATGGCCCCTGAACAAGTGGGGCACCTGGAGCCCCTTTTACAGAAAGCCAGCATGCTCTCCAGGCTGCTGGGCAATCACATTGGATACTAAACCATTTACATGGATAGGATCCGTTACATTTGTTCCTGCCCTGAAGATGCCGACAAGGTAATACTTATTTATGGCATGGTTTCTTCATTTAAGGTCCTTTTTCAAAATTTCAATCTTCAGTACATGTTAATGTAAAAATTGTTTGTAAACAGTATAGGACATGTAGATGACAGGACATCCTTCAGTGTCCTCATTAGTAGAATGTTCACATAAAGCTCTCTTCAATGATGCAGGAGGAACAGACATAGGCTTTGCTGATGTTTGATATGAGGGCCAACTTGGACTTTCTGACATTCCTTTCTGGGCCACTACCCAAGCCTCTGAGAGCTGGAGCAGGCCACCTTTGTTTCCTAGAGCTTTTCCTCTGTGAAGTGGCAGTCAGTTGCAAATATGAATTCAGGGAGACAAACTAGTTTGGAAGGGAAGTCTAGGGCTGAATTTCCAAAGATAGAAAGCAATGAGGGGTCAGGGTTTGGCTCACCAGTCTTCTGGATGCACTGCCAGACGTGCAGGAATGTGAATCACTGGAATTCAGTTGAAGGGGTGCTAAGTGCTGGTGCTGGTACTCTCAGTTTTGATTCTTGATAAAAGGCAGTTTCCCAAAACCCTTTAAGGATGATGACCTAACAACTTGTATAGCACTAATTAATCCAAGGTTAACAAGATTGCCAAAAGATTGTTGAATTTTGAATTTAAGACACCTAATTAGGGGCACCTGGTGGCTCAGTGGGTTAAAGCCTCTGCCTTCGGCTCAGGTCATGATCCCAGGGTCCTGGGATCGAGCCCATATGGGGCTCTCTGCTCAGCAGGGAGCCTGCTTCCTCCTCTCTCTGCCTGCCTTTCTGCCTACTTGTAATCCTCTCTCTCTGCCAAATAAATAAATAAAATCTTGTTTTTTAAAAAAAGACACCTAATTATACTTTCTACTATCCAAATTAAAGTTCAGAGCTCTGAGATTGCCCACAAGCAGTTGTCCATGAAGTAACTTTGTACCTGTTGTGCTAATGAACCACAAAGCTCAAAAACACTGATCGTGAAGCAGAAATGCATAGATTAGGAAAAGAAAAAAATAAGAATGATAGGTGGTGTAATTGTGGAATATAGGTGAGGTTCAGTGGGTGAGGTTCGGTGGGGTGGAGTCTGGAGCTTACGTCTAAGAAAGAATTCTTGAGACATCTTTGGTGCAAAATGGTGGTTTATTAAAGCACGGGAGAGGGAGCTCATTTTTAAAATTGGTTTCGTTTTTTTTTTCTTTTTCCTATTTATTTGTAGTTCTTTATATACTTTAGGTACTAGTCCTTTTATAACTGAACCAATATAACTTCTCTCTCCCTCTGATGAGTCACAGATACACCAGGTAGAATTGTACAAAGTAAACTTTATTTGCAACAAATAAAGAGATCATGGGGAATAACTTCTAAACCCATGACTCTCCAAGAGAGCATGATTGGATACCTTTTGTTTAGAGTGAGGATGAATTTTATTTTATTTTATTTTATTTTTTTTAGTTTTCATGGTTTTATTAACACAAATATGATGTGCACAACAAGCTGTCTATTCATTTTCTTCGCTGCGCAGCCTGGCATTGGGATTGGTGACTCTGATTGCCAGCTGGGCTGCTCTTTCCACAATAGCTTTGCGGTTCTTGGAAGAGACATTGTGAGCAATCTCTGCACAGTAAGACTTGTTGCACATCAACAGCACTTCAAGCTCCTTGACATTGTGGACTAGGAACTTCCTGAAGCCACTGGGCAACTTGTGCTTTGTTTTCTTGTTGCTCCCGTAACCAAAGTTGGGCATCAAGATCTGGCCCTTGAATCTTCTGCGCACCCTATTGTCAATGCCTCTGGGTTTCCGCCAGTTGCGCTTAATTTTGACATATCGGTCTGACTGGTGCCAGATGAACTTTTTGGTCCTCTTTTTAATGATCTTGGGCTTCACCAAAGGTCTGAGGGCAGCCATGATGCCCAGTAACAGATGGCTGCCACCTCTGCAGGCAGCACCGAGGAAGAGAGGAGGATGAATTTTAGATAGGAAAGCCTTGTCATCATATGCAGGGGCTGGCAGAAGGTCACACATATCCCTTAAGGATACATGCCTATACATACATTGTATGTAAATGAGGCTGAGGCTCCTCTTTGTACAGAGATGTTAGTATTATAATGAGATAAAGGCAATTGTTGGCCATGCCAAGGGTCATCCAGGGTCCATTGGTGTAGACCAGAGGCAGGGGTTTAGTTCAACCCATCTGGGTGGTCTTGGCCAGCTGGAGGTTTAATCAGGGCAATTGCTATCACCTGAGGGGTGGTTTCTGGTTTCATCTGCCTGAGTTAATAGGTAAGCCATAAAGAAGAGCTTAAAGAAAAATGTATAGACAAAGGTTGTGAATACAAGCAGTAAAGTGAGTATAGGAAGTACAGGTCAGGTCTTGGGGTATAGCTGGTGACACTTTGTTGGATATATGTATCACAAATATCTTCTTCCAGTCTGTGACTTGCCTTTTTACTCTATTAGTGGGGTCTTTTGATGAACCGGTTTCTTCTTAGGTTTCAATGAAATGTAAGGTTTCAATCTTTTAATTGCTTTTCTTGGGTCAGATTTAAGAATTTTTTGTTTCCCCCAGGGTAGAATGGGTGTTTTTCTGTTTCTTCAAAGAGTTTTATTATTATATCTTCCACATTTAATTTCATGATCTGTTTCAAATATATTTTCTGTGTTTTAAATGCATTTTGTGCATAGTATGCAGGCAAGGTCAAGGCTTACTTTATATTCCATCTGGTAAATTTTATTTAAAAAACCATCCTTTCCCTATTGAGTTGCAGTGGTACCTTCGTGGTAAATCAGGTGACTGTATATATGTGAGTCTATTTCTGGACTCTGTTTTCTTTTCCATTTTATTCGGTGAGCAGAAACCAGGACTGGATTTGTGAGGCTATAGATAGTAATTTCCCAACATGCTATTTTTAGGTTGAGACATGAATGCTTTTGCCTTCATGGAGTTCTTTCGATTCTTTTCCCTGACTTACTTTCCATCCCTTTATAAGGACAAAGATGGCAGTGAGCTCAAGGACATGTACTGGCAATGGTGACTCCAGAAATTTTTTACTATAAATTTCATTATGTTTACTTTTTCTAATAGAAAAAAAATTATATTCCTTAACACAATACAGAAAAAAAGTACAATTACATGAATGCTAAGGAACCTTTGTTTTGCATTATTCATAATTCATTTTCTATATTCCTGACTGTATATGAACGCCTACTAGAAATAGTCTATAAATGTTTTGAGATCTCAGAGAAATAACAGTGCTATAATCTGAGATTTTAACTTTTCCTATTATGTGTAAAGAAAATACCACATCAGTTTATCTTTAATCTTGACATTTAATGTAGTAGTTGGTATAGATATTGATGCAATCTCCATATTGGCAATATATATTTTAAATTATTTTTTCATTAGAAAAGTAAATGTTTAGTTCTTGCTTAAGAATGGAAACATTAAGTACAAGAAATAATATTTATATATATTGTGGCTGTCATATTTTCATGATATGAAATTCCATATATTCTTCAAAAACTGACAACTAAAAAAAAAAGTCTCTTGGTGTAAGTATTGATCATACTTTTTCTGATGCATCTAGTGGTACTAATATACCAGATTCAATTCTCGGCAAGTCCTCGGTCACTGAACACTTGCTGTCTTATGAAAATTTCTTAAGTCCATCTCACAGTGCACCTCGCTCCACTAAAAATAGGTTCAGCAATATGTGCAGCTTTAATTATGAAATTATGGATTTCTCTTTTCTCCTCCCTCTAGATTCACTTGTGCTTCCTCAAAATGTTAGGTGAGATTTTCCGAGGTCTCATATAACACCGAAGCTTGCTGATAAATGACAGCTACCTGAATCATTCAGGCAAGGAAGTTTCTGTTAAGAGAATAAACTTAGAATTAGTGGTCATTGTCCCACAGAATCCAATTTGGGTTAATTTGTACTGTGAACAATGTGCAGTGCAGTTTGTTTGCATTCACAATATACACAAAGATGAAAGTGGGAGCACTTTGTTGCCCAAGGTCTTCAACAAAGACCTTAGTTTGTGAAGATAAGCCAAATAGAGCTAGAGGATATACGTGTGAAAGAAGTGATATAGCTGATCACTTTACCAGTTCAATGATTTTTGAAGTATGTAAACTTATGTAAGAAACGTTTAAAAGGCAGTTTTATATCAGTACCAAGAGGGCTCATTTAAATTTCAAGATGGTTAATGAACTTCTCTTTGGAAATGAAAAAAATAAATCTAGACCTGTACTTTAATCCATTTACTATATAATATGATTCGTTCTCTAACATTTTTAATTCCTATGTCAAAAACAATTTTTCAAATATGTCATGTTTCTCATGAAAGTATACTTCATTTAGAGAAAAACAGAACTGTCAAAATAAAAATGGCTATATCTAATGAATGATTCAAACTAAAATAGGGGTCAAAATGTTTAATTTGTTTTCTAAAATTTTCTAGAAATATATATTCTAAAATCATTTTAATGTACAAAATATGGATATTAAGTAATCTTTAAGTGCTACTACACCTTTTATTTCCTTTTATTTTTTCAAGGTTTTATTTTTAGGTAATCTCTACACCTAATGTGGGGCTTGAACTCACAACCCTGACGTTAAGAGTTGCAAGTTCTACCAATGGAGCCAGCTAGGTAGTGCTGCAACATCTTAAGATTAGAATGGGAATTAAAATTTTTATTTGTAAATTCTTGTGTTAAAATCTTTATCCCAAGGAAAGATAGGGGGAAGAGAGCAGAGATAGTTTTTAGTGCCTCTTTGTATCCCTAAATACATCATAGATGTCAGCTGGTACTTCCGTCTGAGGTGCCATGGTTTAACTTTTGTGGGATTTTGGTGGTGATCTGGGGGTAGGGTGGGCTTATATGTCTTTTTTTTTTTTTTTAAGATTTTATTTATTTATTTGACAGAGAGACAGAGAGAGAGCACGGGCACAAGCAGGGGAAGGAGCAGGCAGAGGGAGAGGGAGAAACAGACTTCCTGCTGAGCAGAGAGCGGAATGTGGGCTGGATTCCAGGATCCTGGGATCATGACCTGAGCCGAAGGCAGACACTTAACTGACTGAGCCACCCAGGTGCCGCAAAATAGCATTGACATAGAAACCTAGAAAGACCACCACCTACAACCCTAATTAGTGTTTTGAAAGCACATAGAATCTTTTTAAAGTCTTTCTAGGAATTTATGAATATTTGAATGGCACTTTTCAACACGCAAAATACTTTCACTTCATTTGTCTCATTGTGATCATCACAAGCTATAAGGTTTATTTCTTAGAGATAACAGAAATTCCTACAGGGAAATAGAGGCTAAAAAAGAGTTACATAGGTCAGTCAGTAATTTAGTTTGGAGTCCATATTTGAACCCAGTTTTAAAAACTAGAAGCATTCTGCCCCTGTCAGAATGTCACATTAAATCATATGTACAATTCTGAGCAGCAGGATCTGCATAAAACATTGGAATTTTCCAGAGGAAACAAGTTCTCTAGATGCTTACATTTGAAAGACTTATCAAGTGAATAAGATTGGCTGTGTTCAAGTCATGCATTTTTGAAGCTCAACTGTGGATATTGATGATATGGGGCTAGAAGTAAACTTGGGTAAGGTGCAGTCCTGAAATTCCATGAACAGAAAGTAGCTGACTGCAAGCACCTGACACAGGCAGTTTATGGTGCCCTCAGAGTGCACAGGCACTGGAGTTTTATCTTACTAGACCTCAGCATCCCTGTAGCCTACTGGTTCACCCTATTGGATAAGGTTCAGAATTTTTCCTTGGAACAAAGGTGTATTCTTTCAAGTACAAAGGCTAGATTCAGATAGAGTGACAAAGGTCAACCTTTCGAACTCTTGGTTTCTTAAGCATTATCTTTGAAAATGTGGACTACTTCCTGCAGTAGACTAGTAGGTCATACTATTATAAGAGGCTTCCTGCAGAGGTAGTAGATTAAACATACTCCTTGTGATTAATGAACTATATCCTTGTGCGGTCTCTTAATTTGTAGAACTTTCTCCAAGAAGGAGCCAGTGACCGGTCATCACTTTCAGTAACATCCAACTTTGTTATTATAGTAACCTTGAGTATATGGGCTTCCCAAAAGCTTTGAAAAGAACTTGTGAGAAAATACTGTGCAAAGTAATGATAATAAATTCATTGATTTCTTCCATTTCACAATTGTAGCCTTTTAAGGAATGCCACAAGTACATTAGGAGGCATTTCTCTTTGGCCTTTCTAATCAAAGTAAAACTTTCAGAGTTTACTACTATGTGAATATACAGAATCATCTTAGATGTCACACATTATTTAATGGAGATTTTCTGAACTTCATTCTAATCATAACCTTTTAATTACAAGCTCTGTAATTAAAACAATTAGAAATAATATAGTAGTGAGCATTGAGGAGATATTTTAGTATGTCTAAATTGTTGGAATTTTCAAGATTTATATGAGTATCTGGGAATTTCCAATTCCAGATTGGCTTATTCCAATAAACACTACAAAGAACATATGCAGAGGGAAATCAGGTACCCCCTAGAACTTCAGTAAAATGAGAAAAGTTTAAAGAAATAATTCAATAGTTGTCTGGAGAAATGTTTTAAGGAGTTTTAATGATGTTTTAAGGAGTGCACAATTGTTCAATGCAGAGGTAGTTTGGGAAATACTGGGTACCAAAGTTGGAAGGTGACTTTTCTGGCATCACAAATCCCCATGGATGTCAGGATCAGAGTGATGACAGAATTATTGTGGAATTTTTGAATGCTCTTACGATATAATGACAGTGTTACTTGTAAGGCAACTTAAACTATTTTAAATTATGCACAATTGCTTTTAGTGCTGTTAGGAAGAGTCCTATGGATGGGGTGCCTGGGTGGCTCAGTGGGTTACACCTCTGCCTTCGGCTCAGGTCATGATCTCAGGGTCCTGGGATCGAGGCCCGAATCCGGCTCTGTGTTCTGCAGGGAGCCTGCTTCCTCCTCTCTCTGCCTGCCTCTCTGCCTACTTGTGATCTCTCTCTCTCTGTCAAATAAATATTTTAAAAAAATATAAAATAAATGAAAAAAAAGAAGAACCCTATGGTATTATTTCCAGGATGCAAAATAGGCCACAGTTGTAAATATTGCTCAATCATGTTTTCTTGCTCTCTTCAATGGTACAGGCTAAAATGTGTTACTTTTAAGGATCTAGTTATGTATATGGTGGCATGAAAACATAAGGGCAGAGTATACTTTTTTTTTTTAAGATTTTATTTATTTATTTGACACAGAGAGAGAGAGATCACAAGTAGGCAGAGAGGCAGGCAGAGAGACAAGGAAAGGAGGAAGCAGGCTCCCTGCTGAGCAGGGAGCCCAATGCGGGCCTCGATCCCAGGACGCTGAGATCATGACCTGAGCTGAAAGCAGAGGCTTTAACCCACTGAGCCACCCAGGCGCCCCAGAGTATACATTTCTACTAGATCATGTATAACCTTTTTTTTTTTTGAAGTTAATACCTGCATATATGGTGACAGCTCCAGAAATCATACTTCTAAGCAGGTTGGATGAAGAGATAGACTTGTTGTATGTAACTGAAATTGATGAGACAATTCAGGCATCGTATATACTTGTGAAATTAGGCTTTACACTTGTAGGAGTTAAGAACTCATTCTTTAAGAAACTAACCAGTTGATGTTAGAAGCCTGAACTGGTTAAGTAGACATTCACTGATAAAGAATTCCAGAGAGATTACAAGTAACACCTACATGAGCTATTCTACTCAGTAATATTACTGACTAGTGGAGGAATTAATTGGTGGCATTTCTAAATCAGTCTAAGAAAGGAGTATTACAACATCAACTGGGAATTAGACTGTCGGAAGCATTTTTGCTATTAGGTTCCACAAAACATCTTTCAGAAGCAACACATAACATTTATAAAAATAGCCCCTGAGTGCTGGAAATTCCTGAATTGTCCATATTATAGTGATAGTTCAGTGAGAATGGATGACATGTTAAAATGGCTAAACGGCACAGTATTTTAATCGGGGCACAGACACTAAAGAGGCATTGTTAGGTATGTTCTTTGTGATGCATACAATTATTGCTTTGATGAGGAGAGCACATGGAGAGCTAATCTTGCATTTTGTAACACAGAGGCTTGCCACTTGTTTCCATTAACATGAGAACTGATAGAGCTAGTAAACCTTATTTATTTTAAGGTAGGAATGGAACAGGTGGAGCTCAAAAGAAATGGTCTCCAAGTCTGAGACACCTAAGAAGTATGTAAACCAAATAGTTTACAGCTGACTGTAGAGTCTCCTTACCACTATGTTAAGAAGTGTTTGAAAGAATTTCCATCTTACTCACAAAGATTGTAAATTATACAAAGCATTTTTAAAATTGGCCAAAGATGGCTTGTTTATATTCTACCACTATGACTAATATAAAAGCTATCAATTAGTGGACAGTAACATTTTTAACTGCTTCCAGTTTTTACCACTAAGTAAAATACATACTTATGGAAAATTATTTTAAAGTAAACATTGAATTTTGCGGCTTTAAACATCATTAAATCACATGCTAGACTAAAAAAAATTTCAAGGATATTTGTAACTATTTTTAAATATCAAAGGGCAATTGGGGTGCCTGGGTGGCTCAGTGGGTTAAAGCCTCTGCCTTTGGCCCAGGTCATATCAGGGTCCTGGGAAGGAGTTTCCGCCTCTTTCTCTGCCTGCCTCTCTGCCTACTTGTAATCTCTCTCTTTCTGTCAAATAAATAAATAAAATCTTAAAAAAAGGGAGGGGCAATACCTATTTTGCACCTAACTTCAGAAAGAATTGTGACGGTCTAAAAAATGCAATTTTTATCCCCTGCTATTCTTTCGAATCTGAGTTGGTTCTTTTAGTTTGACCACAAGACAAGTGACAGAATTTGACTTCCAAGCCTCAGACTTTTGTCGTTTCTCTTTTAGGAATGCTGCATTGCTTAGAAAGCCAGGGTATTATGATGGGAGGCCACATAAGGAACAAAGTATCCCTGAGGACAACCCCAACTAACCTTTAGACACTTGAGTGAAGGCATTATGGAGCATCTAGCCTAAGTTGAGTCAACAGATGACTGCAGTCATGTGAGCAACTGTTTTGGAATGAACAGTTACACAACAATAAACACTTGATACGGAAACTAGTACCAAGACTGTGGTGTTGCCATAACAAAGGCCTACCTAACATTTGGCACTTCCTGACCAAAGGCCTGAAGGTTGGAAACGAAGAGAAACTGCTACTGGAAGCTGGAAAGATGAGGACATATTTTGCGGTAGCGAAACAAATGGCAGAAGTAACAAACATGTGCTTCTGGCTAAAAAGTTTCCAAGAAATGTTCAAAGTGACAACTGATTCATTTTAGTGGTATATAATGAGGCATGGGAAGAGATGATTCCAAAATGCAGGTCTCTGGGAAATGTGACTTGTGAAGCATTTAAAGAGGTTGAGGCTCTGGCAATTACACAATAATAGCACAAAAAGAAAAAAACAACAGAAAAGCTTCAGATAGACTGTGGGCTGTACAAGGAAGGAAATGTAATCATAGTTCAAGACTTGGCTCAGCAAACAGTATTTACAGTCATGATAATGTAAATGCTAGTTGAAAAATAACAATAAATTACTGGAAAGCTAGCAGAGTTCTAATGAAATAACTAAAACTTCATATAAGTAAATTGATAACAAATTATCAAGTTAATTGCAGTATAGTCTTATCATTTGGCATATAAACTGAAAAAGGCTAAAAAGTAAAATTTTACCTCTAGGTGGTACAACTAGGATAGAACAGGGACTTAGGGATGTATTAATTTTTTTAAAAGCATGTACATGTCTTATACCATGATGATTTTAAAAAATGAAAGTTAGGGGCGCCTGGGTGGTTTAGTGAGTTAAAGCCTCTGCCTTCAGCTCAGGTCATGATCTCAGGGTTTTGGGATGAGGCCCTCATCAGGCTCCCTGCTCAGCGGGGAGCCTGCTTCCTCCTCTCTCTCCGCCTGCCTCTCTGCCTACTACTTGTGATCTCTGTCAAATAAAAAATTAAAAAAATCTTCGGGCGCCTGGGTGGCTCAGTGGGTTAAAGCCTCTGCTTTCGGCTCAGGTCATGATTTCAGGGTCCTGGGATCGAGGCCCACATCGGGCTCTCTGCTCAGCGGGGAGCCTGCTTCCCCCCCTCTCTCTGCCTGCCTCTCTGTCTCCTTGTGATCTCTCTCCCTCTGTGAAATAAATAAAATCTTTAAAAAAAATTAAAAAATCTTTAAAAAAAATGAAAGTTAAGGCTTAATTTTTGCTCATTCTGTTCTTAGCATATGCAGAGGTAACCTTTGCAAAAAGAAATTATCCACATATTTCACATGTGCTTGAATTTTACTTGCAGTAAAGTGTGACTTAAACATTCATCCCTGGAATAAAGATACATTTCTATTAGAGTTTGACTAGTGAATTTAACAAGTTTTGATTCTGCAAAAAATCTTTAAAATAGCTAATATCTATCTAGTATTTAATCTGTTTTTAAAATTGTTCTAAGCACTTTATATTAATTTTCATCACTTAACCTTCAAAATAACCTTAGGAAGTAGGTCCCAATATTATATATACCACTTTATACATGAGAAAACTGAGGTTCAGTTTAAGGTGCCCAAAGTTAAGGTTAGATCTAGAAATGTAACTCAGGAGTTCTGATGCCCAAAAGCACAGTACACTGACCATACCATATGAAGGTAAGAACTCAGTAAGTTTCGATTTTCAGGTTTCGTTTTTCTTTTTAACTAAGAAAATTACATTTTCTTTACATGTGCTTTATAAAGGGATATGTGAATACTGATAGGTTGGATATAAAAGAAGAAAAACTAAAAGCAATAAAATCCAACATTAAAGAGGAGCATTAATGAAATGATGGCTTTCATGTGTCAGGCCACTGTGATTCCACAGCACAATGACCACATATTTTTATGTGTGATGGCCACCAACTAAGTCAAAATAGTCCATCTGGCAGATTCATTTAGACTCAACCAAATCTGCTTAACAAAACCATTCTGTATATAAAGTAGTTTATTGCTTTGGTATTTTTTGCATTGAGATGTCATGGAAGGATTGAATAGAAACATGTGAAATCATTTGTTCATTTATTCATTAATGTTGTCAAATTCAGTTTTCTATACACTATGGTGTTTATTCCATTTTCTGTACTATTAGATATACATAGTTAAAAAAATATTTAACTTATTTTTAAGAAGAAATTAAATATTTTCTGAAAAAGAATCATTTTATTATTGTTCTCTAGCAACAAACCTGAAACAAGCCTCATCCAACTAACTCATTTAAATACCTTTGCTCCATAGCAATTTGTCTACATACCTAGTTTACACAATTCTATTCTACATAACACTGTTTTACCCTGTTACATAGTATATAAAGAACATTTTTGTAATAAACATGTTTCTCTTTTTGATTTGATACAGAACAAGTTTTTCACACTTCCCAGCAATCACTCAAATATATTAAAAATGTATCCTTCTTTAAAAGGCACACACATTTACAGGTTCAAATCTTTATTGTTTTAAAATTCTACATGTCTTTTACAATACAATATTTTGTTATTTAAATGACCTCTAAATGGTTAATGTACAATGAATATGTTTTTTTCTGAAATCAAACCATGAATTACGATTTCATCAATATGAGTATCCTAAACCAAATAATAAAGAGGTTGGGAAGGTTCCAGTGCTGCCTTTGAAACTGTTGATAGCACAGACTCTTCCCTTTAGAACCCAGGTGACCATTGTTGAAAAGTGCTTTTGAAGATTGCTGATTATGGCTGATCTTAACATCAGTCAATCAAATTAAGAATTTCTTTTTGGGGCGCCTGGGTGGCTCAGTGGGTTAAAGCCGCTGCCTTCGGCTCAGGTCATNCTCTGCTCAGCAGGGGGCCTGCTTCCTCCTCTCCCTGTCTCTCTCTCTGCCTGCCTCTCTGCCTACTTGTAATCTCCCTCTCTGTGTCAAAAAAAAAAAAAAAAAAAAAAAAAATCTTTAAAAAAAAAAAAAAAGAATTTCTTTTTGTTTTGAAACATCAAAGGGCATTTAAAAAAATAAATGAAACAATTTGCTTTAGTAATCTAGAGGCAAACTCAAAGTTATGATTATCTGCATGCAATAACACTCCTCTTTAAATAGTTTTGAAGAATTTATACATTTTATAAAGAATGTGTTTAAGAGTGCAAGTTTTCTGATATTGATTTCACAAAAGGACAAATGCTGGTAATAACTAACATTTAATATCTAAGTCCAAGCTAATGTATATGTAACAGGCAATTACTATGGCTAACCATAAGCCACAATGCAGGGTATGCCCTTTGAGAAAATGAACTAGTTTGGTCCGCATTTCTAGTTATTTGGGTAAAAAAACAAAAACAAAACCATTTCAATTCAGCCAAGGGTTTTGATGAATTTATTGTTCCTAAAACGTAGCCAGTTAAAAAGTAAATGATATACACCAATGAAGTATATTGTCACGGTGACTTTTGTATAAAAAGATGGCCTGCTGTTTTTGGAGTGATGAATAAGCACTGTAGGACAAATCAGAAAAATGTCACAGACTGTTTAATTTCTTCCATAAGTTATACTTTCTTATTCCATGACACAGCTTTCACTCTGTAGAACTTTGTCCCCAAAGGAACTTTAAATCTGTTTTGTGCCTAAGAAGAGAAGGAAAAGAATCACTTAAATGGGTAAAACCAAATTACAGAGGTGCTGTCCTATCACATTACTCAATGCCAGAGTACTGGAGACCGAGAAGCATGGGTGAGGAGAAGTCTTTATCAAACTACATGAGATCCAGCCCTTACACATAAGAGTGTACTGAACTATAATACTAATTGAAGAAAGAGCTGGTAATCATTGCTCAAGAATATAGTATAAAGGGAGACATATGTCATGATTTTAGGTATCAAAGAACCCTCAATACACAGTTTTAAGTTTCATTAGTGTTTTGGAGCAGAGGGGCCCCAAATTACATTGAGTCAGGAAAAATGCTGATTGATTCTATAGCATTGACGCTGCTGACCTTATAGTCACGTAAATTTTTAGTCATCGAATTTTTTGCATTATCTTTCTTCAATAGGGGTAGAATATGAAAATCAGAAAAAACAACTCTACTACAAATAGTTTCACTTTTAATCATTAGTTATGCTATGTTTTTTCTTTTTTTACACAAGAAAACACTAATAATTTTTTATGGAACAGAAACTTGAAGATATTTTCATGTATAGGCCAATAAATTGTTGGTAATCTACCTACATCTACTCTCTAAAGATAAATAACAAATACTTAAAAAATTGGTGGTTTCATACTCACACTCATTAAATTCAAGGTATTAATGAAATGAGCTAAAGGACAAACCACTGCCTTACTAACAATTTCTATGTGAATTGGTATGTGAATCTGAATCTTCTTGATAGTTCCTAGGTTTGTAGCATTTGATGTAGTTTTTACCTTTTTGGCTTGACAGTATTCCTTTTCCATTACTTTTCCAAGTACCCAAGGTCTTCTAGATGCACCTGAAGCTGTTGAATGAAATTGTTAATTTCTTTTTAAAAGTACAGGTATAATCACCCATGAAAACATAACTGCCAGAATCAAAACTAATTTAAATTCTCAAAAGTGAAAGAAGGTGTAAGATTTTTAAAACAAATCACTAAAATACAAAATGATTTATAAATCAAAAATGAATTCCTTTTACTTTTCAGCCAGCAATTTTGGCTTTTCTCATTAAATATAGACGGTAACCCAAATCACAGAACTACAGGAGTTCAAGAAATACAAATAATCTAAGTACAGATCACGAACAAATAAATCTAGGAATTCTAAATTAGCTCAACAGTGCCATCTACTGAAAGTGCTAAGGAAGATGACCATGTCCATTTCTGAAAACAGTTATTCAAAGTTTATTTTTTAGGTTAAAGCAAAGCACTGTGCTTTTCTTTGGTGTTGGGGGGTGGTGCTTTTAACACCAGTGCTCAAGGGCAGGAGTTGCATCTGCCTCCACAGTGCCTGGCATGGCAGTTAACATTGTCAGTGCAGAAAAAAATGAAAGTTAAAGGGTTAAGAACCAAGTCTGGAAAGGCAGTGCTTGTGTGAAGGGGAGATGGAAAATGTGGGAGGAGACACGATGAAAACTCTAGTCCTCATAGAGCCAAAGTGTGACAAGCTAAGAAAGGAAAATACTCGTTCTATTTTTAAATTCATCAGAAGATAAGTTTTTAAAAGAGTCGATTTCAAAAGTATTTGGCCAGTAAATTATGTTAGGCTAAAGCCTTTGAGATTCCTAAGTGAAGACAAAACTGATTTTTATTCCGTAAACATTATTTGGCAAAATATAAATGAAAAATATCATGTGGGGCGCCTGAGTGGCTCAGTCGGTTGAGTGTCTGCCTTCAGCTCAGGTCACGATTCTAGGGTCCTGGGACTGAGTCCCGCGTTGGGCTCCCTGCTCAGCGGGGAGTCTGCTTCTCTCTTTGCCCCTTCTCACACTCCTGCTCTCTCACTCTCTCTCACAAAAATAAATAAATAAAATCGTTTAAAAAAAATAAAAAGAAAGATACCATGACTAAACTATTAGAAATAAAAATATATAGAAATATCACATGATAGAAAGATAAAAGCCTCTAAGCCACAGGATATGGAAACTACTCTCAAGAGTAATACAGCACATCACAGACAATTCATGATTTCTGGAAAGAATGATCTAAAACTAAACACTTATGTTTTATGCTTGAGGAGTAATAAGTTCCACTGTCATGGGAACAAAAACATGCTTAATAATCCCCAGGGCAATGACAGATGGATAGGGCAGTATCATCCCAAACTGTATCCTCTGTTCTGTATTTCTCAAAAAAAGGGTGGAGGGGAGGGAAGGCTGGAGTTCCTTGGTACAGTAAGATTGTTAAATAAATTCTTTTCTCTAAGACCTCTGAGAACCTTCAAAATGGTAATGTACATTATAAATCTCTAAGAGTATACAGTGTTTCCTAGATTTATTTTTATTTAACTTTTTAAAGATTTACTTATTTCAGAGAGACAGAGAGAGAGAACACATGCATGTGGAGGGAGGGAGGGGGGA
>LNAC01001188.1:80225-208006 GCA_002007465.1 Ailurus styani | reverse complement strand
GGGGGGAGGGAGGGAGGGAGGAAAGGAGGGAGGGATAGAATCTTCAAGCAGACTCCCCCTGAGCCTGGAGTGCAACACGGGGCTGAGATCATGGCCTGAGCTGAAACCAAGAGTTGCACATTCAACCCATGTGTTTCCTAAATTTAAATACTAACTGTCCTATTCTTGGGAAATGCATATGGAAATATTTACAAAGATCCATTATATAACTTAGGCTCATATGGTTCCAGGCAACAAAAACAAGCACATATTTGTGTATATTTATGTATTTATACATTTAGACATACACACGTAGAAAAAGGCAAATGGGGCAAAATGTTAACAATAGGTGAATTTCACTAAAGGTGTATGGTTGGGTTTTTTTTGTTTTTTTTTGTTTTTCCCCCACTATACTCATCATGCAGCTCTTTGGTAAATTTATTTATTTATTTATTTTAATTTACTTGACAGAGAGAGAGGGAGAGAGAGAGAGATCACAAGTAGGCAGAGAGGCAGGCAGAGAGAGGAGGAAGCAGGCTCCCCAACTAAGCAGGGAGCCCAATGTGGGCCTCAATCCCAGGACCCTGGGATCATGACCTGAGATGAAGGCAGAGGCTTTAACCCACCGAGCCACCCAGGCGCCCTCTTTGGTAAATTTAAAAACCATTTTCAAATAAAAAGTTTAAAGAAATGAGACAAAAGAAACCCACAGAAAATTGAAACAATACCAAATTCATTGTTCTCAAGACACAAAACCAGTAAGCTGTAAGCTTATCTTCTCATTTTTCAAAGTTACATGAAAACTATGCAAGTCTATGGACATTCTATAAATTCCATCACCAAGAGACATGATGGAGTGATTATGTGACATTAGCCTAGTTCAAGAGTTGGTATTTGCCTATGTTGGTTGAGTCATTCCAAAGAGAAACATCAATGTAAATGGACATATATTCTTGCATTTTAATAATTCTATTTAAGCTAAGTATCCCAAGGTTTCTATTAAGATCAAAGTAATTATAATAGACACTGTAATTTAGTAAATTTTAACAAAACTTTTTTTTAAAAGCCTTAAAAAATTAAGTATGACAAGTTTAATGAAAAACAAGGTAGGAACAGAAGATGATAAACAGGACTAAAGAAACATTTTACAGAGAGTATTTTTTCTAAAAACAGTCTTTATTGCCTTTGTAAAAAAATGAGTGTGAACTAAGCTTAAATAGGCTGCATTTATATGGTAATTCTAACAATATAATTCTACTTTTGCTAGGGTATGATATACTTGAACCCAAGTGCACTAAATACACTATAATTTTGAACTGTCCACAGAGTTCAGGAAAATAATCTGTGTAATGCAGATTTTATAAAAAAAAAGTATTAAGCAGAGTTCCTTTTTAGTGATTAAATTCCATTATAATCAGACAAGAGGATAGAAAAACCTGATATATTGATATATTCTCTATACTCCAGGTTTAATATGTTAGTTATAGATGTGACACTTACCACCCTCACCTGGTTTGAGATCCAAGGCAGGCAGAGACTCCGAATGCAGAAAATACAAGGTTGGACTAACAGTAAATAACACATAATTGTCATGGCGCTCATCTAGGATGATGAGCACCAAATCTCCCACCTGAAAACTGAATAAAGGAATATAATTTATTGTCTTCAACATTTACTGCCACCCTCTCCTGAAAACTTTAAGTATATATTCTGCAAAGTTCAACTCTATATTCAAGTATCAATGCATTATTAAAACTCACATTAACATGATCTGTTTTGTTTTGTTTTGTTTTTTTACTTTACCCTGCACCCAGTGGGAGTGCTGGTCATACATAGCACACGTTCAAAGGGTGATGCCCATAACTGTCAAAGACCAAAATTTTTAAATTTCCAATAATATTATTTAAAAAAACAAAAGAAATGCTTGGATGAGGGGGATAAAAAAATAACATTATAGTCACCAATCACAGGAAGAAGATATTCATCCTCATTTTCCATCTTAGAACATGAAACAAATTCCGAGTAAACTTATTTACAGTCACAGTGGCAAAGAAAAACTATATACTATTTCTTCTGTCTCCAGGTATAGGGCTCTTCAGTTTGAAAGAAAAACCTACTGTGCTCAGTTCATGTACCTTAATTAAGTTTAACCAAGAGAGTGAAAATCACTGCCTTAGGGTGAAGGCCTGAAAGAAGGAGCAAGGAAAGAAAGAAGTGGTTATAATTGCCCATATGCTTTAACTGGTTCTGTGTCTTCAGAATCATTTTTAGAAATGTTCAAAATATGAACAGGCCTTGAAAGTTAATCTTTTGACCTTACTGAATTTATCAGTTCTAGTGGTTTTTTGATGGAATCATTGGGGTTTTCTATATAGTATCATGTCATCTGCAAATAGTGGAAGTTTTACTTCTTCTCTGCCAATCTGGATGCCTATTATTTCTTCCTGTTGTCCTGACTGCTGTGGCTAGGACTCAAGTACTGTGTAAGATTAAGAGCAGTGATGGTTACCAGAGTGGAGGTGGGTAGAGGGGATGGGTGAAATAGGTAATGGACATTAGGAGTACATTTATCATGATGAGCACTAAGTAACATGTAGAATTGCAGAACTGTACCCCTTAAACTAATATAACACTGTATGTTAACTGTACTGGAATTAAAATTAAAAACTTAAAAAAAAAGAAAGCTAATCTCGGATTTCTTAGTTGTTAAGATAATTTAATTTAGTAGGTCGTGCACCTGATAAATCATCAAAATCACTGGGAAAGCTTTTATTTATTTATTTATTTATAAGATTCTATTTATTCATCTGACAGAGAGAGACACAGTGAGAGAGGGAACACAAGCAGTAGGAGTCGGAGAGGGAGAAGCAGGCTTCCCGTGGGGCTTCCGACGCGGGGCTCTATCCCAGGACCCTAGGATCATGACCTGAACCAAAGGCAGATGCCCAACAACTGAGCCACCCAGGCACCCCAAAATCACTGGAAAAGGATAACAGCTTTTTCCTTAATTGCTCATCCTACAAATACTTGACGCCTACCTAACAAGATGTGGCAGGAACTCTTTTGGCTAAATACCAGAACACCTTCAAAAAGGCAGACAGGGCCTCTCTTTAGGCAGTTAAAATTTTTTTTTTTTTAAAGCTCATCTCACTCTAATCTTTGAAATGCCAAAACCTGGATCTGATTTGACATACAGCTGATACATAAAAGCAGATACCAGCCAGCTTTTTAACACCACTGAGAAAAGATAAAATTCTAATGTTGAAGGTCAGAAACCACAGATGTCTGATAACCAAAAATTTAGTTGACAGACCTATTACAGACAAAAATAAAGGGTCTTGTAAAAATATTTAGTTTACTGATTTTTGTATCTGTCCTGATAGGTATAGAAGACTGACTAGTGTTCATATGCTGTTGACAATGCTTTTTGAAAATGTTATTACAGAGACCCTCCTTTTAAATAGCTCAGGCCAAAACCCAATATTAATATATGGATAATGGGGTCCTGGAAGACTGCCTATGAAATTATTCAACTGATAAATAGTATATTATGAATTTGTAGTAGTATATCAATAAAATGAAGTCTGAAAAATAATGAGGAAACAATGCAACTTAAAAATCTCCTGATTGACTTTCCAATCTAAAATGTAAACTGAGGGTGCCTGGGTGGCTCAGAGGGTTAAAGCCTCTGCCTTCGGCTCAGGTCATGATCCCAGAGTCCTGGGATCGAGGCCCACATCAGGCTCCCTGCTCGGCGGGGAGCCTGCTTCCTCCTCTCTCTCTGCCTGCCTCTCTGGCTACTTGTGATCTCTCTCTCGCTGTGTCAAGTGAATAAATAAAATCTTTAAAAAAAAAAATAAAATAAAATAAAATGTAAACTGAAATGGGATTTAAAAGAGGTGGCATTAGCTGAAAAGTGAAGTAGAGTCAAAAGGAATATTTGTGTATAAATGATAACTGAAGCTGTAATAATGACTTTGAATATAATCCTAATGTTTCTAAGAATAATAATTGAGTAAACTATGTTTTTTAATAAAAAAATTTTTACTACCAATGGGTACAGAACACTCAGCTCAGTGCACCTGAATCTGAAGGATTATATCCACTGAAAAATATTTCATTAACAATTCAATACTATCCAAATCAATAAATTTATTTCACATGGAAAACAGAAAATATAAATATAATACTTACTCTCTAATAGCTATCTTTTCAGAATGCCTTGAGGATACTGAAGACATGCTCTGAGACATCTAAAAAAATGAATAAAACTTATATAATTAAAGCACTACATATATTTATTAGGTCTTTGTTACAAAAATTTCTTTTGATGTCACACATATATTCACATTTGTATCCCAGCTTTTAAGGGTCCAAATATGAGGTTCATTAATATAATTGCTTTCCTTAAACAATAACTTTCAGTGGACAAATTCACCTATATTTTTACTTATGGTATTTTCTTAAAAAACTTTAAATATGGAATCATATTTTATTTATAATTACATAGTTAATATTAAAAATATCATAGAGTAGAGACTGACAAGTCTTGGAGAAGTGTTTGCCAATTATAATACATCAGTTTTTCAAATCTTTCCTTTTGGTAAAAGAACAAATCAAAAAACTCTTTAGGAAAATCTTATTCAAAGGTCTTGTATCTAACTTAGGAAAAACGAATACAATACTTCTCTGGTTAAAATGGGAGTGGGAGAATAAAGTCCTGAGAGTTGGTAAATTCCCTCACTTACCTCCAAGGTAACTTCTGAGAACTTCAGTTTAAAAACCCACTATTCTCAGCAAGTGTTAAATAATGAAAGGTGTGATTGTCATCCTTTCTTCTCCTGATAAGCACAATGGAATGGGACATACTAGCTGATGTAGTGTTGCCTTAGCTCAGCTGAGACTGCTTGCTCTTCTTCTTTTTTTTTAGCCTTAAGATTATCTTGGTGATAAATTAATGATTGACTAGAATGACTACAGACTGACTATATGACTGATGACTGTAGAATTAAGATGTAATTTATGCTGTTCAAGTTGGGGAAGGAAGGCAAATGAAAGAAAGCAGATATTTCCCTACAAGACACAATCTTTAAAAAGCTCAATTCTAATCATTACCTTAAAACTTTTCAAAAGTATTGAATGTAGGCCTTAGATTATTCCTACTTTGCTGTAAATTACAATTATTAGAACTTGAAAAATGAAGTAATTGCTTTATTAAAGCATGTAAGATCAACTGTGTAAACTGTTCAAGTAACTGGTTAAGTTCACAGGTTAGAGTAGAGCCAAGATTAATTCAGAAGACCATATAGTCTCTTATGCAAGGTGTCAAGGTCAAAGAGTTTAAGTTAAAAAAACAAAGGGGAAAGGATACAATGTATTAATTATGCAAACTTATTTGTGAACATGTAAATTTTTAAAAGGCCTATGAAGAGTACCTCTAACTTTGTTACTGACTTAAGAATCCTAACTTGATGTTATAAATACATGTAATTATGGAATCCTGAGTGATCATAGCTTTTAATTAGAAACATTGCCTTGATTTTATTGATTGATTTTAACATTACATTAGTAAGGTAGTCCACTTGGTCAGCTCTATGGCCACAGATAGTAACTGTGACCCAAGGTCATCACTCTGAAAATCAATTCATTAATGACCCACATAGCCGAATGAAGCTACTAGAAATAATCAAGCCATACATATCTCTGATGGTATTTATAATGAAAGATAATGCAAAAAATTTTGAAGTGTTAACATCTATTGGGCAGGAAAAATAACTTACCAGTCTTTGATTTAACCGCTTGTTTTCTTCTTCTTTCAACTGTAATGTCTGCAGGAGAAAAAAAAGAGACCTGTGGTTTATCCCCTGTACTTTCTCAAATTGAAACTTAGTAATTGTCAAAATTTCCTGAATCTTCACATTAATGTTCCGATTTACTATGAAAAATTAGTGAGGATATTCTTTTTTATGGGTCCTTTCCAACTGGTTTAATTATTTACAGGCTTGAGAGAATTAGAACAATTTTAGGTACATTTACCCAAGCCTAGAGTTCTCAGAGTTTAGTATGCATTAGAATTACTTGTGATACTTGTAAATACGCAGTAAACAGTTGAGACCTATCCCCAAAGACTCTGTAGGGGATAGACAGGAGACAGGGATAGGAATAGGTATGGCCTAAGAGGAGGATTCTGTGGTTTTAATACACACCCCACCTGATTCTGACATAAAGGTGATCACACACATTTCTTTCTTTAATAAAGAAAATGTAGAAAATCTTAAAAGCCTAAGGAATGAAAAGTGGTCTATGAGCAAAGATATGTTAACTTTGAATTAAAATTATATATAACCTGGTAGTACAATTGGGAGGAAATCCCTTATTGACAATTTTTTCTTGTTCATTAACCTTTAAAAAAACCTTTTTCTTCTCCATTATTCATATTTTATTTTTGCCCAATTCCAGAAAATATTTACCTTGCTTTTGAAATATATGAAGTTCATATTTATAATGTTTTGCTGCATTCTGAACTGTTATTGAAAAAAACCATTATTCCATATATTCATTTTATAAAGACCACCAATCTTTCTTACTGATATAGACTTCAATTATTGGGAAGAAATGAAAATAAGATAACTGAAATGCTACTGCCAAACATTTAGCCAGGTGGATTAAAAAACAACACCACCACAGGATTTCTCATAAAAGTAACCATTAAAAATAAGATCTAATTTATAAACACAACTGCATATGTTTTCAATACAAGGTTTATGTAACTGCATCCCCAGAGTAAACACAGCAAACATTGTATTTCAAGAAAGCAATTTACTTACTCGTTCTAACAGCATTATTCTCTGTTTTTCTTCAGATAGCATATGAATATTTTCTCTAAAAGAGAATGATTTTATTTTAGTTTAAGTTGTTTAAAATTCTGAACTTTACATTTTCCAGTAAGATTTGGAAATTTAACTATTAATACAGAGCACTTAAAAAATTTAAAGGTTTGTACTAAATTTTCAAAAGCAGCCTGTTTAAATTAGGATACATTTCAATGGTATATATTCTTTGTACCAGGTCTTGAACCTAGATCTACAAATTGTTTGAAATTATAAGCAAAACTTTATGCATGCATTTTTCTAGAGATAAGGTCTTCTGAATTTTAAGTTTTTGTCCCCCCAGGGATTAAGAACCACTCTTCTTCCTATGTGTGGGGTTAATCTATGTTACCAATCAAGTGGTAATTCTTGGGTGGCTTCACCATTAAAACTAGAAACAAAACAAAATGCTACACATCTTTGAGTAAGCTATAAAACTTAAAGTTTTATTTTATAAAAAATAAATCAAATATCAATAGACTTCAGAACTACTACTAAATGGCTTTATGTGCCATGTGTGAATCTGCCCATCACACTAAAATATTCAAAAATTAGAAAAGAAAAAATGTTAACAGGGTGTAGGCTTCTATTTTTATTTTTACTATTGGGAAATAAAATTGTGAGACATTCAAAGAATAAAATATGATGATATGATGTATGTACACACTGTGAAAGCAGACCCTCCACTGAGTTAACTAACACCTCCATCACTTACCTTTTTTGCAAGGCAGGTAACACTGAAATTCGACTCTCCTATTACATTTCAAATATACAACACAGTGTTATTATTTACTGTCTACATGATATATATATTCTCAGGTCTTATTCATCTTATAATTGGAAGTTTGCACCTTTTCCTCCCACCTCCCAGCTCCTGACAACCACTTATTTTGTGTATGATATTAACACAGGGATCCAATTTCATTCTTTTGTATATGGCTATCCAGTTTTCCCAGCACCATTTATTGAAGACAATATCCTTTCCCCACCAGTTTTCTTGGCTACCTTTTGAAATTTTAGTTGCCTAATATGTGGGGATTTATTTCTGGAATTTCCATTCTGTTCCACTGAACTACGTGTTTATGTCATCTGATTACCATAGCATTGTAAAACAGTTTGAAATCAGGAAGTGTGAGTTCTCTAGTTTTGTTCCTCTTACTCAAGATTGCTTAGGCTTATACTCAGTGTATTTTGTAGTTTCATATGAATTTTAGGATTGCTCTTTTCTATTTCTATAAGAAATGCCACTGAAATTTTGATAGGGATTGCATGAAATCTTCAGATTGCTTTGGTTAGTAGACATTTTAAACAATATTAATCTTGTAATCCAAGAACACAGGATACCTTTCCATTTATTTTTGTGTCTTCTTCAATTTCACCAATGTGTTGTAGTTTTCACTGAACAAATCTTTCACCTCCTTGGTTAAATTTATTCCTAGGTATTTTATTTTTTTGATGCAATTGTAAATGGGACTGTTTCCTCAAATCTCTGTTAGTTCATTGTTAGCATACGAAAACACTACTGATTTCATGTCCTGCAACTTTACTGGATTTATGATTAGTTCTAACAGTTTTTGGTGATCTTTAGGGTTTTCTACATAAAATGTTATGTCATCTGCAAAGAGAAAATTTTATTCTTCCGTACCTGTTCAGGATTTTTTCCTTTTCTTGCCTAATTGCTCTGGCTATGACTTCCAGTGGCAAGAGCGGGCATCTTTGTCTTATTCCTGATCTTAAAAACTTTTCAGCTTTGTACTAGTAACTGGATTTTTCATGATGTGGGTTTCTCATATATGGCCTTTATTATGCTGAGGTTTATTCACTCTATACCTACTGTGTTAAGAGTTTTTATTTTGAAGGGATGCTGGAAATTCTGTCAAGTGCTTTTTTTTCATATATTGTGTGATTATTGTCATCCTTTGTTTTGTTAATGTGGTATATATCACACTGATTTGCAGACATTGAGCTACCCTGTATCCCTGGAATAAATCCCACTTGATCACGATGGATGCCTTTTATTTTTTAATATTTTATTTATTTGAGAGAAGGAGGGTGAGTGAGAGAGAGCATGAGTGCAATGAAGGGCAGAGGGAGAAGCAGACTCCCAGCTGAGCAGGAAGCCCGATGAGGGACTCGATCCTCAGACCCTGGGATCCTGACCTCAGATGAAGGCAGACAATTAATCGACTGAGCCACCAGGCACCCTGTATGCTCCTTGTAATGTACTGCTGAATTCAGTTTACTAATATTTTGCTGAGGATTTCTGCATCTGTTCATTAGGGATATTGCTCTGTATTTTCCTTGTCTTTCCCTTGTCAAATTTTGGTATCAGGGTAATGCTGGCTTCATATAATGAGTTCAGTGGAGTTCTTTCCTCTTCTACATTTTAGAAGAGTTTCAGGAAGTTTGGTATTAGTTCTTTAAAAAATGTTTGATGGGGCGCCTGGGTGGCTCAGTGGGTTAAAGGCTCTGCCTTCAGCTCAGGGTCCTGGGATGGAGCCACATGTCAGGCTCCCTGCTCAGCAAGGAGCCTGCTTCCTCCTCTCTCTCTGCCTGCCTCTCTGCCTATGTGTGATCTCTCTCTGTCAAATAAATTAAAAAAAAAAATCTTTAAAAAAAACGTTTGATAGAATTCACCAGAGAAGCCAACTGGTCCTGGACTTTTCTTTGCTGGGAGGTTTTTGATTACAGATTCAATCTCCTTAACTATTAATTGGCCTGTTGAGATTTTCTTTCTTCGTGATTCAGTCTTGTTTGGTTGTATGTTTCTAGGAATGTAGCCATGTCTTCTAGATTGTCCAATTTGTTGGGAATAATTGTACATAGTAATCTCTTATGGCTCTTTGTATGTCTGGTATTAGTGGTAATATAGTATTGTAATTTAATGTTTTAAATTCTTCTGCATGTGTAATTCACCGATTACATTTTAAGCAACTTGACTGAGGCAGGAATTTTATCTTCTAAATGTTAATTCTTGTAGGAAGAGACTTTGCCTCTTACATTTAAGTCCGTGATCCACTTTGTTAATTTGTCTTGTAAGGTAAATAGAAGATCCAATTTCATTCTTTTGCATGTGGATATCCTGTCCCAGTACCATTTATTGAAAAGGCTATTATTTCTCCATTGAATTGTCTTGGCACTATGACCACAATGCAAGGGTTCAACTGACTATAAGGGCTTATTTCTGGACTATTTCAATGATCTATAAACATATACATTCACACACACACACACATATATAGATGAGGCTACCATCACACTGTCTTGATTGCCCTAGCTTTGTATTAATTTTTATAATATGGATGTGTGTGTTTCCAACTTCATTCTTCTTTTTTGCATATTGTTTTGGTTATTTTGAGTTCACTGCATTTCCATATGAATTTTAGGACCCACTGTCCACTTCTGCAAAAAAGGCATAATTCAATAGCAAATACTGTGCTGAATCTGCAGATCACAAGAGTATTATTGCTACCTCAACAAGACTAAGTCTTAAGTCTTTTTTTTTTTTCTACTTTCAGATTTCATTTTTAATTAATCTCTATACCCAATGTGGGGCTTGAACTCACAACTCCAAGATCAATAGTAGTATGCTTTACCGACTGAGCCAGCTGGGTGCTCCAAGATTAAATCACCCAATCAATGAACATGGGATTTTTTTTTTTAGGTCTCCAATTTTGTTCAACAATGTTTTGTAACCTTCAGTGTATGAGTCTTGAGCTTCTTTTGTGAAACTTATTTTAAGATTTTTTTTTTTTAATTTATTTGATAGAGAGAGAGCACAAGTAGGCAGAGCAGCAGGCAGAGGGAGGAGGGAGAAGCAGGCTCCCCGCCAAGCAGTGAGCCCGATGTGGGACTCGATCCCAGGACTCTGGGATCATAACATGAGCTGAAGGCAGTGGCTTAACTGACTGAGCCACCCAGGCGCCCTGTGAAACTTATAACAAGATCATGTTATAGATACAAATATAGTTTTATTTCTTCCTTTCCAATATGGAATGGATGCCTATAATTTCTTTTCCTTGCCTGAGTGCCCTTTATAGAAGAACCTCAACTGATTTTTTCTTCTAGATTTTTAGGTGAAAAACATTCTTTCATCACTGAGTATGATCTTACTTGTTGGTTTTCTTAGATGCTTTTTATTAAGTTAAGAAAGTTCTCTTCAATTCCTACTTTACTGTTTAAATGTTTTCTCTTTATTGATACTGAGATGGTATATTACATAAACAAATTTTTAAATATTCAGCCAATATTGCATTCCTGGGGTAAACCCAGTTAAGAATCTCTTTTATGTACTGCTGGATTATTAGTATTTTGCTGAGAATATCTAAATCTACAGTTATGAGATACTTTCTTAAGTATTAAAACTGAATTTGATGTGGAGTTTCTCATTTAGTAGGACTTGGAAGGATTCTAAGATTTTAATTTCTAAGGAGTTTAATGCCAGTTCTGATATTGCTTATTTAGAGAAGGAACCTGAAGAATGACTGTTAAACTATTTTTAATTTTTCTAAAATAAGCATTTAAAGTTATTTAGACTTCCTAAAGTCTAAATAAAGTCTAAATAACTTTAGAAACACAAACAGAAAATTAAGGGGGAATTCCTAAAGTAGGTTGAAATAAGTAGAAACCCAGAACATTTAACAAGCCAATTAGAAAAGGACCAAGTTGGCATTACTAGCCCTAGCTTCAATTTTCTTTCTCTTTCGTAGTTTCACTGAGGTATAATAATTGATATGCAAAAATATGGACACATTTCATATACACATCTTGATGGGTCTAGACATATGCATACACCGATACTACCACCACAACTAAGGAACTAGATATATCCATCGTATTAATTAATTTCTTTGTGTGTAAGAGAGACAGAGAAAGGGAGAGAGAAATTTTGATGTAACACTTATTAGTCTTTTCTCTGTGCTTCCCTACCCCACATTCGAAGTAGTCTACTTTAAGAATGCTATTACATTAAAAAAATCTTTAGTCTTTAGTACATCTGTAATATTTTTTTGGTATATAATACAAAATATAGGTTACCCTCCACCAATGGGTAACCAGTTACTCCAATGTCGCATGCCTTTTTCCAAACTGATTTAAAATGGCATCAATTTCCATACATCTATAGGTTTATTCAAGACAACCAATTCTAGTAATCTCTTTACCTGTGACTTTATCAACAATACATAGAATTATCATCTATATAGCTTAAGACTACATCTTACTTCCAGCAGGATAAATTCCTACTCACTGATATTTTCTGAAAATGTTATCAACTGTTTTTTTGCACATTGATTTTTCTATATGAATTTTAACATCCAACATCAAAATTTACCTACTTATCCTGTTGAAATTTTAGTTGGGTATAAATAACTGAATAAATCTGATGAGAAAATGGTATCTTTATAACACTGTACTTTCATCCATCTTGAACGTTCAAGCCTTTCAGTACCTTTCATAAAGTTCTACAGCTTTCTCCACAAAGGTCTTGCACACTTTTTGTTAAATTCATTACTAACAAATTATTTCCTTAAATTTTTTTTTAAGATTTTGTTTATTTATTTGACAGAGTGATAGAGAGAGAGAGCACAAGTGGGCAGAGCAGCAGGCAGAGGGAGAAGCAGGCTCTCCACTAAGCAGGGAGCCTGATGTGGGGCTTGATCCCAGGACCTTGGAATCATGACCTGAGCTGAGGCAGCCGCTTATCTGATTGAGCCACCCAGGTGCCCCTATTTCCTTAAATTGTCACTGGGATCTCACTCACAAATGCGCACACACGCACGCACACACACACACACACACATATATATCAATATATATATATATATATATTCAAATCAGCTTTTGCTGGTAAATATATGCAAACTACTATATTTTGATATATTTATGACATACACTCTGATGTAGTCTTATTACTTTTAATAGTCTGTTAGGTCTATGTGGTTTGAAAAGAATATTATCATGAAATCCTGACAGTTGAGATTTTACTTGCCAATTTTTATTGTTTACTGTCTTGCAGAATGGTGATGGTGACAGCTGGCATTCTGGAATTCTTCCCAAAATTATGGAAAATGCTTCTAAATGTTTCAACATTGAATATAATGCTTGCTGTGTCTCATGTATACTCTCTCAAACTAACAAAGTTCCCCTCTATTCCTACTTTGCTAAGTTTTTTAAAAAAAAATTTTAAACTTTTTTTTTTAAAGATTTTATTTATTTGTCAGAGACAGAGAGAGTGTACAAGCAGGGGAAGCAGCAGGTAGAGGAACAAGCAAGCTCCCCACCGAACAAGGAGCCCAACACAGGACTCAATCCCAGGAGCCCAGGATCATGACCTGAGCCAAAGGCAGACGCCCAATCAACTGAGCCACACCTGGCTAAAAAAATATTTTTAATGGGCACTGACTTTTTTTATCAGTTGTCATTTCTGTATCTAGATGATCACATAATCCTTTTCATGTGATCTGTGAATACGGTTACATTGAGATATTCTGAGGTTTATTATTATTTGCATTCCTGAAATACTCCATTGAGTCATGATGATCATCTTGATATTCCACTGTATCTGAAATGTTGAAACCGTCTTTTCGATTCTTTACACCTATATTAACAAATGAGATTAACCTTTATCTTATTCTGTATAATTTTTAAAACCATACCCGTGGTTACGGTTTTATTCATTCCACATATTTACTTTTTGTTTGGTATTTTATTTATCATGTCTCATACTTTTATTAATTTCATTTTCTGATACATATACTTGAGATTATGTAATTCTTCCAGTGTTACCACCTTTTTTATATTTCTCATTTTTTTATACTTTAGATTTAAATAAATAAATTTCCACTTTCTTATCAATACCTATGTTGAATATGTAGGTATTCAGATTTCCAAATGTATAAGCTTCTATTTTTGTTACTGATTTTCAATTGCTTATGTTCAGTGGCTGGAATTATATCAATATTTAGACCTTTGAAACTTCCTTTGTGATCTAGTATATAGTGAATTTTCTTAACTGTTTCTCTATTGCTTTATTTTTTACTTCATTGTGTCCTGAGAGGAAGCTCTACTGTTACCTCTGAAAAGTTCTCATTCTAGTTTTAATCCATTTTTTATTCATACACAATTGATCAAAGTCACATTTTCAAGCATCTACAAGTTAACAACCAACTGCTTATGGTATACTTGTGCTCTCTCTAAATATGAAAGTTTTTCTTAAACTTATAAAACCTTTTGTTTTGAATAGCTGATATATTTTTCCCCTTATCATTTTTCTTTAGGTGCTTCTCATATGTAGAATTCAATTAGATGCTTTTTATTTTTCCCTGAGAGGTTTTGTTGTGGTAGGTCAGTTAACTTTCCACATATTTTGACTTATTTCTGTCATTTATATTTTCTAATTACCATGGGTTCTTTAGAGGTTTGTGCCTTGCCTTTCTGAATTAGTTCATTTGCTCTATTTTTCACATACATTCTTAAAGCCTTATATCTTTTCAAGAACTCAAGTTAAATGAGTTTCTACGTAGTCCTTTCTTTTAAACCAAACAGAAAACTGCATATTTACTTTTTTTTTTTTTAAGATTTTATTTATTTATTTGAAAGAGAGTGAGAAAGAGAGAGCATGAGAGAGGAGAAGGTCAGAGGGAGAAGCAAACTCCCCAAGGAGCTGGGAGCCTGATGCGGGACTTGATCCCGGGACTCCAGGATCATGACCTGAGCCGAAGGCAGTAGCTCAACCAACTGAGCCACCCAGGCGCCCGCATTTTTACTTTTTAAAAAGCTCTTCTGCCTTCCCCCACCCAATACACACTCATCAAAATAAATACATTTATTACTATAATAACGCCCTTTCCTCCTGGGTAATGAACTCAAAATTTAAACAGTTCCTGTAAATAAAAATAGCCTGACACTACTGCAATGATCCTTATCCTGGAGGCCTATGAAAGTCTGGTGCACATACAAAGTATGAAAACAGGCCAAAGTGATTCAGATATACACACAATCAGCAGTATTAAAGTATTTCTCAAATTTACAGCTTAAACAAATTTAAACGGCACAGCTTTCAGATATATGAGCTGTGGGCAACCAGTAGTGCTACACGTATTTCCTATCTTTAGTGTTTTCAGCTTAGAGAAGTACACTAGTGGTTTAAAAGCCTGTATTACTTAAGGCAGTTGAAGACATATGTACTTACTGTACAGACATCATGCTTGTCTCCATTGCTGAATCAACTTTTCCTTCATCTTGTGTTTCCATGGCTGATCTCTCTGTTTCACCTGGGAGTTCAGGTGCACAAGCTCCATAAAGTTCTGGGGCTGCAGCTACATACGCTGAAGGAACATAACTGCTACTACGCAACTTACTGACTTCTTCTTCAAGTTTTTTCTTCTCCTCAAGCAAACGAGCTCGATCTTCAGATAGTGACTCTATCAAATCTGAAGGCCCCCAAAGTTGAAATAACATTATAAAACATTTCATGTAATTTTTTAATTTTAAAAAGGAATTAAAAATATATTGTGAAATATTACTAACCTTTATCTCGCTCTTGCTGTTGCATTGTACTTTTCAACTTATCGCTAAGATCATTGATTATGTTTTCTTTTCTCATTTTCTCTCTTGTTAAAACAGTGTTAAAATTGGTCTGGAACAAGAGAATGACAACTACTTAAATTATCTGCATGTACAGAGCAGCCAGGGCTAAAGAAACTAGTAAGTATTTTTGCATGGTGCATTTGAATGTGGAAAAGAAGTGCAATTCACAAATGATGTTAATTTTTTAGTAAGAATGCTCTATTGTGGTAAATACAACGTGACTGTGCTGTCCTGAGGTTCCATATTAAGATATGCTTCAATTTAGTACCTTGAAAATGAATTCTATTTTCTATTATCTATGTATCTATTGTCAAAGGAAAAGCACTAGCAGATGATTTTAAAATTGGGAACAAAGAAAGAAAGAAAATAACAAGTGCTGTTATACGCTTTAGTTTTTCTTTAATAATCTTCCTGCTTCTGGAATCTTCCTTTTTTCTTATAGCTAAGTCTTGATTACCACAGTAATATTTTATAGAGATGACTTTATCCCATCTTCTTCTACTTTCTGGACATCTGCAATAGCCCCTGCACATCTGGTTAATAATAACTGGATTTGTTATTCCCTTAATTTTTTATAAAAACTTTCCTACTGTGCAGCTCATGTATCAAAGTGCCTGCACAGATCGCATAGGCCCATTTGGCAATTCTAACCGCAGTTTCTTTTATAAAGGTGACTGAATTGTTAACAATTTCATTTATAAGATCTCCATTAAGACCTTCTTTAAACTTAAAAGCAATAGATGAATGGTACATGATCTAAAGTGACTATTCCCATCTGCCCAGCATTTCCAATTCCAAAATTAATAATCTATGATTTTTCAATCAATGCATAATGACGATAATGCTAAAAACTGGAAGATCTAATAAGAACATGGCATTTTTAGGTCAAAATCAGTTAATTCATTAAAGATTGAGTTAAGTAACATTTCTAGCCAGAAAGCATATATGAAGATGCCTTGAACATTTATGATGCTAAGCCATTTCTTTTGTTAAGCCATTTCTCTATATATTATGTATGGACAGAAAATTAACAAATATTTATAACAGTGTTTTAGTCAGTTAATTCATCCCAAGTATTTATAACGCCATATTTCAGCCAATTAATTTGTCCCTTACTTAATTTTGGAAATCAAAAATTACGTATTAGCTCCTGAAAGAGCACACAAAGAAAGTAAATGAAAGGTATATTTTATGTAGAATGAGTCATACAAAGGAATGTACAATCTCAAATTTTTAAAAACAGAAACATCATTAATGATCTCTTCATTGGTAATTCTTACTTAAATCTGGTTGCTACTTCATCTCCCTGAATACTTAATTTTGTTGGCTTCCATAAAGCCACACTTTTACTTTTTCTAGTTACTCTTTCTCATTCCCCCTTTTCAGGCTCTTCTTTCCCGACACTTTGAGACTTAAAATATAAAGTTCCTACAGGTTTTGAACTATACTTCTATGCTTTTCTTGAATTCTACAAAGACATAAATGTAATCATACCATTATAGGAAAAGGAAAATACCACATATATTAAACAAATGTGTATATCAACTATAACATGTTATCTGTTTCAGAAAAGCGTTTCTTGGGGCAAAAAAAGCAGGTCATTATTCTCCCTGGCCTGAGCTGTCACAGCAGACACCAGCACACCCCACAGCTGCCCATGTCTGGCACTTCTCCACTCTTCCTCCCCACCCCAGTAGACAATCCCGATTAAGTATAAATCCAACTGTGGCATTCCTTTATTTTCTCTCCAGGTGCCTGAGGTGAAGCACAAGTTCCCGAAGGCAGCAACCTAGTCCTTAGTGGTCTGTGCCCCTGCTTCCCACACAAACTTTACCTTCTCACCATTCCTCAATATTATTAATAAAGCAAATCAGCAAAATTCAATAGTAGACTATGATTATGTACCATTAGGCTGTCACATGGATAAAAATTATAGAAAGCATAAGAAATTTGTACTGATCAGCATGTAATTTAGAATAATAAAATCTGAGAGCTTAGGGGGAAAATTAAAATATCATGTGTGAAGTGGCAGAAGCACTTTCATTTTACAAAAAACTAGTCTAAATCAAAAATGCTTTTATCATGAAGATATTTAATAAATATTACTAGGGTCAATGCAGGAAAATCACATCTAAGATATAAGACACCCTCAGTTACACAAAAAAATTATATTTGTTAATTTATGTTTATCTTCTATAGACCTGAAATAAATGAAACTGAGGGTGGGGAACATACCTGTTGTTCAGCAATCAGAGATGTTCGAACATTTTGCATTTCTTCATTCTTTCTTTTCTCTTGCTCTTCAAGTTGTTCTAGAAACTTTGCTTTTTCTTCCTGAAGCTTTTCTTGAAGTTCAGCAACTAGGCTTGAAGAATCTTCTCTGGCAGATTCAATGGCAAGACTTGAAAATTACATACAGTATTAATTTTTTTTTGAAAATAACATATAATCATAAACATACTAAATATCACAATTAGTTGACATCAGAAAGGCTATATATCTTCCTTAAACCTAATAGTAATTAATTACTGTTAGACATTATTCTGTGTAATCCTCCACCCTTTTTATCTACCAAGGAAAGGGAAACAAATGAAAGGGAAAAGTTTAACAGAGATTATATACCGACACCAACATGGTGAATGACTATAATGATTATATTTGATAAATTCAGGATAACTTGCTTCTACCAGTGTTGGGAATGTTTTCTTTCTTTTTTTTTTTTTTTAAGATTTTATTTATTTATTTGACAGAGAGAGAGAGATCACAAGTAGACAGAGAGGCAGGCAGAGAGGAGGAAGCAGGCTCCCCACTGAGCAGGGAGCCCGACGCGGGCCTCGATCCCAGGACCCTGAGATCATGCATGACCTGAGCCAAAGGTAGAGGCTTTAACCCAGTGAGCCACCTAGGCGCCCGGGAATGTTTTCAATATAAAAAATCAATATGCCTCTCAAGAGCTCAGCTTCAAATGTCAGTTCTGCTAATCCCAGAACTGTCATGTACACGACAGAGAAAGAAAAAAAAAACCATATATGAGGATCACATACAGTGATAAGTCCTTAATTTTTAAATAGGTTTTGGTTCATTTTGTTAATTAATGAACAAGTGACACAAAACTAAAAAGGGAACTTAAATGTTCACACAGCAAATCTACATATTGATAATTCATATTCACTTCCCTCAAAACTAGCTACCCCCTAAGGGGTTGCTGACAAAGCACCAGAGGTAAGAGAAGAGGACAAGGCAAGGAGAAACAGCCCAAACACAAGTTAATAAGTATTGTAATTTCTGATATAGAAGTTAATTTTAAGCTGCTTTCAACCTAACAATCTTCTACATCAAAAAAGTTTGTCCATGAAGTAGATAACGAATCCCATCAGAGAAGTTATAAATATGTTAAACCACAGGGAAGAGGCTGCCATGTTAGTAAGTATTCCCAAACTATTTTAGTGACTAAGTCAACTGATTGCTTTAAATGTACACTTGCAATTTTAAATTAGACTTTAATGTTTTTGGAATCAGGAAGCATACTGAAGATTTTTAAAATTTGTTTGCAAGATAGAAGAGAGGAAAAAAAAGTGTCGGGGAAGGAGCACAGGGAGAAGGATAAGAAGACACTGCGCTGAGGGCAGAGCTCAATGCAGGGCCGCATCCCATGAGCCTAACGTTAAGACCTGAACTGAAATCAGGAGTCCAGTGCTCAACCAGACACTCAACCTACTGAGCCACCCAGGTGCCCCTTGGAATCAAGAGACATTTTCTAATCAATGTGGATAATGAAATTGTTTGCTTATATTTATTCTTGATGTAATTTCATAATCTATAAAATTATCTTATTACAGCAATTGATAATCATACAAAGAACTGTTGTGATTCTTTTATTCGTTCTTCCAAGCTTACTGATAAAATCTAGTAATTCATATCAATTTGTTGCCCATTTCTTCTAAGATATGGTTTTAAATGTCCAAACATGAAATATGCAGTTAGAGACATATTACCTCTATCAAAGTCTGAGACTTCTCAGTTTACAGAAAGATTTCAACTGGGAAAACACCTAATCCCTTAATGCAGTGAAAGGATAAGGTAAAATATATGTTTTCAATTTTTTCCTTTAGGGCTAGAGGAATATGGAAGGTAAAAATTATAGCACAGGTGGAAACCTGACAAGCTACATGAATCAAGGTGTTACTCAGGAACTAGAATATAAATATGGACTCAACATACTAAAAATAAAGTGTTAAGTGTTAAAATTGGTATAGGCAGGGTTTATGTATTAGGTTTTCTTCAATACTGTTTGGCAAATGTCTACCTTTGGCAAGTAAGAGATATATTTTGAAGAAATTATCCCTACAGTTATAGGATAGATGAACTGTTATGGGAAAAACAAAACGCCAGGTTTCAGGCAGTTANTTCAATACTGTTTGGCAAATGTCTACCTTTGGCAAGTAAGAGATATATTTTGAAGAAATTATTCCTACAGTTATAGGATAGATGAACTGTTATGGGAAAAACAAAACGCCAGGTTTCAGGCAGTTAGTAAGCAGGGTGACCACAATGAGGAATGAAGTTAAGAGAAGCAGGGGAGAAGACAGATCATGAACAGAAAATATTTTGGATTTATTAGCAGTACAATGTAAAGTCATTAAAGAATCTTGCCTAGAAAGAATGACAGAATATAAATTTAGGTTTGTCAAAGACTGAGGATTTCGGTGAGAATACTGGAACACAGTAACAAAGAAAGAAGAAAAAAGGTTTCAGTATGAGAAAGGATGCTAAGAATCCTATAATAGACTGTAGTCTAACTGTGTGTGTGCATGTACGTGTGTGTGTTATGCACAAAGATGGGTAATATTTATAATTTCTAGGTGTCTTATAACTTTGGGTTGCCTGATATACCCACCTTTACTTCAAGTGTCAGTGCTGTGCTAGGATGAGGCAGGTAGGGGAGAAGACAGTTCTAGGCACACAGGAATGTGCAGACATCACTCTCTGCCCCTTTTTTTTTTTTCAGATTTAAAGATTTTTTATTTATTTGAGAGAGAGTAAGAGAGAGAGAGAGAGACAAAGACTGAGAGAGAGCATGAGCTGGGGGAGGAGGAGAGGGAGCGGGAGAAGACTCCCTGTTGAGGAGGAAGTCTGACATGGGCCTTGATCCCTGGACTCCGGGATTATGAACTTTGTAAATACACAATCATTCCAAACACCCAGAACGAGCACATTAAATGCTGACTCATAAGGTAAAAGACTTTTGGTGGCAAAAGCAAATAAAGCCAAGCTTAAGACACAAAGAACAATAATCATACTACGTTGGGGACAGGGGTTTCTTGTGGTTATACATGCTATGTCACATGGAGGCTCCTGTTAGAAAAGGTTCCAGGGAACTGTTAGCCACATCATTCTGTTGTATTTTATACTACTCTACAACCTCAAATGGCTCTGTCATAAGGGGAAATCAACCCCAGCAATGAAATAGTAACAGCTAAAGTAAGTTTTGTTTTTTATAGCACCACAGCCACACTTTCTTTGGGGAGTAAAGAGATATGTGTGTGCTGGGTAGGAGACAAGGCATGAGTAAAAGGTTACAGTATCTCATAATTAAGAATATTATCTGATCTAGCAATGCTGGCATAAACACCTAAGAAATTTATCAATTCAAGCTGCTCCCCTCAATCTAAACTGACATAATCCTGTCTTATATTAATACCCTAAAAAGGCCTGGAAATTAGAACTGAAGGAAGCAGATCCATTTGTTATCAGTTGGAAGTTTCCATACTTTTACATAGAACCTAAAATAAATCATTTCTAGTTGATAGGTTACCCAACCATTAATAAATTAGTGTATGCTAGCCAAAAGATTCTATTATACCCAACAGTTCTAGGAACTAGAAAATTTGCGTTGAATAAAAACTAGACTGTCATGATGCTTGAACTACCTCCTATCATTAACTATATTAGATTTAGGCCCAGTAAACAAAGATTGTTTATTGTGGGTTTTAAACGTTTTTAAGATTAAAATTATAAAACTGAAATGCTCCTCCTGTACTCACCCAGATCTATATCAACTACTCCCTGGAGGCATGGCAATAAACAGTGGAGAGTAGGTGGATTTGTAAACAACATACACACACACTGCACTCGTTTTCTTTGTACACAGGCGTATGAGAAAGCCCTTTCCTCGATTAAAAATAATGTATATTACTGATCTAATTTTTCCTGAGTTATAAAGGAAAAAAATGTATCTTACTTTAATTTTGCATTTCCTTAATCCCAGGTAGACTAAAAAGCTATTTGCATATTGGCTATTTGTATATCTTCATTGCTCTGGTTATTCATATCCTCTGTCCATTTTTCTAATGAATACTACCTTGTCTTTTCCTGACTTCTGGGAGCTCTTTAACGTACAGATACAATTAATACTTTTATTTATATCCTGCTGATGCTTCTTCCATGCAGTTGCCCTCTCCATGCTGCTTCTGGCATATGCACAACCAACCAAGTTGTGGAAAGAAAGCAGAGAGGGGTGCTGGATCATATCATCACCCCAGCTTCATTTCTTCTCAAAGATTTCCACATTCTTTTTCAAGTGTTTCTTCTGCATGACAGAGAAGCCAAGAACTACGTTGCCCAGAACCCCCTTCCCAGTAAGCTCTGAGTTCAAGTTTGCCGATGAAAGATACCCACACAAGATCTGGAATGCCAAGAAAAAGAGAGAGTTTGTCATTCTGTAGAAGTGGCTATGACCAGCTATGTGGACTGTTAAGTTTATAAGGGGTTTCCAAATGAACTACCTGCACTGATGTCGCAGTAGACAATTGGTGGACATCTCCAAGAGACTCTGGCAAGTTTCTGACTAGCCATCCACTTTTGGTGCTTCAGATGGCTTTGAACCTACGGATTTTCAGGTCTTGGGCAGCAACTCCTTTACCACAACCCTCCCTCAGACTTCTATGAGTTTGGGGAGACATAATTCTTATATTAAACCCTTTAATCCTGGAATATTTAAAAGAGAATCTGTTTTCTAAATTCAATCCTGACAGATACAAATATGATCCTTGTGGAAAAAAGCAAAAAGAGAGGAATCTGGGATTGATTCTCTGATCTGCTTGATCTGAAGGGAGTAATGACCTCATTGTCAGTGCAAAATGGAACTCTGGGAGATTAGGGCATTCCATGGCAGAAGAGCTGATACCTATAGCTGTGTGGATCAGGTGATTATGGTGGCAAAGTTTTAGAAATGCCACAGATGGCCCTACCGAATCCCACCAAGCCTTCCTTGCCAGCAGCAGCAGCTTTTACTCCCTCATCTGAAAAGATTAGTGTCAGCTTGCCTGAGATTCCCATCTCAACAAGTTGACCCTTCTCAACTGGATTCCCTATTATTTGATTACTTCCAGACCTGTCTCTACTTGCAAATCCCCAGATCCCAGGGGAGTTGAAATCTAACCAAGGAGGAATTGCAACTGCAAAATTTTTCATTTATTTTGGTAACAATGTAGGAAATACGTATGTGGACAGATCCAATAGGAGTTAAAAAAGGAAAGGCAAACATAATGGTAACTTGGGCCAAAATTATCTGTATGGATACAATAATCAGAGACTCTAGATTCAATGTTAACAGATTCCTAGATTTATTGCCTGAAACCTGGATCTGATGGTCCACATTAAAAGAAAATAAGACCCAAAGATGAGATATTCTAGACCACAGACAGACAACGGCCCGCAGGCCAGATTCAGCCTTTGCTTGTTTGTGTAGCTGAAGTTTTACTGCAACACAGCCACACCCATTCATTTATACTGTCTCACTTCTCTCTTGCTAGTTGAGTAGCATGGATAGAAACCATATCGCCCACAAATCCTAAAATATTTACAATGTGGCCCTTCCCACAAAGTTTGCCAACCAATCTCTGTATCAGTGATTCTCAAGGTGTGATCCACAGAACTCTGGGGGTGACTAGAAACAATTTCAAGGGATCAGTAAGATCAAAACTATTTTCATAATAATACTAAGATGCTATTTGTCAACACCTTGTTGACATTTGCACATATGATAAAATCGCTGACACCTTAAGACAATAGTGCCAAACTATACTTTTAGTTATTGTTTCTTTACACCAAGGCACTCAAAGTGGAAAAGAAAAAAGCAGATTTATTTTGGAATATCCATGATATAGTAAGAATTATTATTACTGAATCCTGACCACTGACTATGCACCTTTTTAGTACTCAGTGCGATGAAATGAGCACATATAAAGCACTTCTGCTACTTACAGAAGTATGTCTATCTCATGGAAAAGTGCTTGTATATTTGCTTTGGTGTATGCTGAATTAGCTACTTTTTTCATACTCTACTATTTCTATTTGACAAATGGAAATCTTTGGTTATTTAGATTTGGATTTTCAACATTTTCTCAAAAAAGACCAATGTCAGCTTGTTACTTCAATGACCAACTAACAGAATTTGTTACCAATGGTAAGATGTGATTTTTTAAAAATAAATTAAAATTTAGAAACCTTGGGGCGTGTGGGTGGCTGAGTGGGTTAAAGCCTCTGCCTTCGGCTCAGGTCATGATCTCAGGGTCCTGGGATTGAGCCCTGCATCGGGCTCTCTGCTCGGCAGGGATCCTGCTTCCCCCTTCCTCCTCTCCCTCTGCCTGCCTCTCTGCCTACATGTGATCTCTCTCTCTCTCTCTCTCTCTGTGTCAAATAAATAAAATCTTAAAAAAAAAAGATCTTTAAAAAAAAAAAATTAGAAACCTTGAGGTGCCTGGCTGGCTGAATCGGTAGAGCATGTGATTCTTGATCTTATTAGGGTCATGAGTTTGAGCCCCACACTGGGCACAGAAATTATTTAAAACAAAAACCAAAAAAACAAAAAAATTTAGAAAACTCGTACCTGGTACTATGAGCTTGAGAGCCTTCCAGTACTTAAGATCTTTCTCATGAAATTGGCAGGTATATTAACGCATCTGATTTTTCTTTCAATAAAATATGACAGTATTTACAAGATTTGCATAACTCAGTGAACCTGTGTTTTTCAAATGGACAATTCATTGCACTACAAAATTATGCATGAGTAAAATATCCAAACTGTAAGACAGTTCAATAGATATTAGCATAAACAGCATGAAAAAATCCATTTGAAAGTCTCATATTCCATTCTGAAACAAATGTTTAAGAAATTATTGTTGGATTTTGATTTAGTAACAAGGAAATGTCCACAAGTACCTGAAAAAGTTATTCAAATATTCCTCTTTTCCAATTACATGTAAGTAAAAGGGAAATACAAAATAACAGATGTTGGCAAGGAGGTGGAGAAAGGGCAACCGTCTTATACTGTGGGTGGGAATGCAAGTAGTGCAGCCACTCTGGAAAACAGTGTGGAGGTTCCTCAAAAAGTTGAAAATAGAGCTACCCTACAGTCCACCAACTGCACTACTGGGTATTTACCCTAAAGATACAAATGTAGTAATCCGAAGGGGCATGTGCACCCCAATATTTATAGCAGCAATGTCCACAATAGCTAAACTATGGAAAGAGCCTCGCTGTCCATCAACAGATGAATGGATAAAGAAGACGTGGTATGTGTATATATATACACATATATATAAATATATATATGTGTATACACATACACACACAGGAATGTTACACAGTCATCAAAAAAGGACTGGCATTTGCAAAGATGTGGATGGAATTAGAGGGTATTATGTTAAGCAAAATAAGTCAATCAGAGAAAGACAATCATTTTATGATCTCACTGATATGTGGAATTTGAGAAACAAGGCAGAGGATCATAGGGGAAGAGGAGGAAAAAAAAGACGAAACTGGAGAGGGAGACAAACCATAAGAGACTCTTCATCTCAAGAAACAAAGTGAGGGTTGCTGGAGTGGAGGGGGATTGGGGGGATGGGGTGGCTGGGTCATGGACATTGGGAGGGTATGTGTTGTGGTAAGCACAGTGTATTGTGTAAGACTAATGAATCACAGACCTGTACCCCTGAAACAAATAATACATTATATGCTAATTAAAAAAAATAAGCAGCTCTGTAGTGGTACTCTGCAGGACAGGGATAGCAGACGGAGATGAAATCACTGAAATTCAATGGATTTAATGGGAATGACAGGATTCTGAAGTGGCAGAGGCCAATCAGTGGCACTTAACCAGAGACACGATGTGGTAGTATTACAGGCAGCAGAGCCAGAGCAGCAACCAGAAGGCTGACCCAGAAAAATCTTTGGTACTGGCTGTCCACAGGGCCATAATAGAGGGGATAAACAATAAATAATAAAGGATTATTAAAACATTTAAAATTGTTTTTTAAAAACTCAACATCTAGTGCTCAGAGAGCTTATTTAAATAAGGAGAATCACCACCCCTCACCTAATCCCAAGATCTTAGTCAGTCACCAACTATGATGCCAAAGTTTTATATTATTGTCTCCTTCATAGTCTTTAGCATAGGGACCTGCGTCCACTTCTCAGGCTTAGTGTGTATTCTGGGAAAGCAATTAACCAACTTTTGGGGGACAAATGAATACTGACCTGAGGGGGCTCTAATGCCACTGTGGTCCACCAGGAGATTACTGATAGCCAAGTGATAAATGGAGTTTGGGTCCAGTGGGTCCTTTACCATGGACAAGTGATAAAATACATCCTTATATCCAAAATCTCCAGTGGGATACACATAAAAGCAACTGCTGGAGACCTCTTGTTGGTTCCCTTACTCATGAAATGAGGAATTATTACGGTAAAAAAAAAAAGCCAAGTAAAAATTTCTAAAACAGTCTTTCATATGATGTAAGGACAATTTTTATAACGTTCTTATTCAACTTAACTATGTGTCTTGTAGAAAACACAAAAATAAGCAATGGATTCTCATAAATTTAATCAGGTAGTGACTCCAAGAAAACTGTTATTTCACATATGACCTCTCTGCTGGAGTAAATCAACAAGGCAACTACTACCTGACATGGAGCTAGTGACTTAGTGATTTCTTCCCTCTTCCTAATACATACTAGATAGAGGCTGATAACTTTTTATAAAGGGAAAAAGAGTAAACATGTTAGTGAGATGATCTATCATACCTACTCAACTCTTCCAAAAGCAACCACAGGTAACAAAGGAAAGGGCATCTGTATATTCCAATAGAGCTGTATTTATAAAAACAAGTGGTAAGCTGTATTCCCATAGGCCAGTTTGTCAACCTCTAGTACAGACCACAAGCAGCAGTTAGATTTTACCTACAACAACAGCAACACACAATGTCTTATCTCTGGATTATATCAGTTCTCTAGTTCTCTGTTAAAATCTAGTTGGCAGGGATAATGGACTTCTTGCTATTCCTCAAAATATCAATACTAATCCAAGAGAGAGGTGGGGAAAAGGAAAAAAAAAAGTATCACACTAATCCAATACATTTACGGCATTTATGCTTTTAGGCCAAGTAAATAGGAAGTAGCAACTACCTCAGTTACCAGGGCACGACACAGGAGTGCCAGAGGATGAGCAATAATGACCATGAAAATTTGGGAGTTTGTCAGCACACTGAAATTTCTAAGTATCCAGTGATTCAATCATATGTGATGTCCCCTCTAAGGTGAAGGGACAAACTGCTTTGTAGGTGAGCATCTCTGAATTTTGGAGGCAAAATGTATAGTACATTTGGGTGTGCTGCTCTGACTCATTTATGAAATAATTCCCTATTCTGTATAAGGTCCAGAGCAACACGCAGGTTGCTTTGCCCTTTGAGCCACACCTCCCAGAAGATGCTTGAAGTGTCTGTAGCAGAAATGAATAACATATAGAACTTCTGACAAGTCCTCTAGGAGAATCACAGTTGAGACCCTTAGAATTTTGAAGTGCATAACTTTTTTTTCTGTTGTAAAGTAGCTTGCTACTGGGTCTGTAGAGATTGAAAGACTGACCATGGTCCCCCAAGTTACTGTGTGTCCCGAGCTGCCCATCATAAAGTGAATGTTGTCTAAGTCATGAAACCATAAAGTTGGGTATACACAGCAATATTCCATCACAAATTAGATGTGGCATACATGAGATCCAACAAAATATGGCACAAACAGATCAAGAGATTTAGGTACCCAAGGTGCTTTCTCCTCTACATTGCCTCCTTTCTCTCCATCATGACTGACATTGACTATGAGCAAAAAAAAAAAAAAAAAAACAACTGGCAGACTTGGTTTCATCGTGATTCTGCAAAATATACTGACACTATTTAAAAGTACAATTGAGGTATTTGAGCCCCACTGAGGAGTGGCTCTAAAGAACAGAAGTGAAGGGAAATCTTCCCAGTGGCAATATGTTATACAGTGTACTTGAAGTTACTGAGGAGGAGAGATGGGTCAGATGCAAAGATTTACAGTGATTAATGGAGACTGGCCAGCACTTGGCTGGACAGTGAGGGACTTCAAAGGAACTAGATTGAAATCTGGTGGGAAGATTTCTGGAAAATAAATAAGGACCAGCCTCTTGAAATGTACAGGATATATAAGTATGAGGATATGTAAGTTCTCCAAATATATTATATCTGACTGTGAGGAACCTCTTGATAATCAGATGGGCAACCTGAACATTTTGTGAGTATCAATCAGTCCTATGTAAAAGGCTGATGAATGACTGTTCGTACAGGCCGGAACTGAGGTTACATATGGGCTCAGCAGTGTGGACTTCTGTATACTTAGTAACTAGCAGTGAGCCCCCCTGATATTGTAGTGTTCCTTTGGTAGATCAGCCAGCCACTTGGAGGCATACTGATTATACTGGACTGCTTCTGTCAAAAGGAACAGTAATCTATCTTCAAAAGAACTGTCTATTATTCTCCATACAGAATTACTTTCCATGCCCACAGTATTTCTGCAAAAACCACCATTCCTGAACATACAAAAAGGCTTATTCACTGCTACGATATTCTACTGGAATTGCTTCTGAACACAGAATTTCATTGTACAGTGAAACATAGGTAGCCATATCTTCATGCCCATGGAAATCACTTATCTTACCACAAATGCCAATCATTAAACAGCTGGTTTGATAAAACTGTAGATCAATGCATTAAAAACTCATTATAGTACCAGATGGGTTCCATGCCCAGTGTGGAGCCCAATGCAGGGCTTGAACTCATGATCCTGAGATCAAGACCAGAGATGAGATCAAAAGTTAGACCTTGACCGACTGAGCCACTCAGGCACTCTGTCATTTTGAATGACTAGGGTAAAGAATGCAGTACATACCCTGAACCAGATACTACTATGTGGAACTAATTCTCCCACAGTTAGAATATATAGGTTGGAGAACCAACGATAAAAGTTGGGATAACACATATGTTAAACTAACTAGAATTTAAATAAAGATTTGATACAAGAGAAAAAAATTGGAATAACTATTATTTCAATGAGACAACAGCAAAAATTTTGCTTCTCACCCCTACAACTTTGGACTATGCCAGTTTGGTTCCCCCAAAAAGAATTCCTTTACCAGGAGATACAACCAATCTATTCTACTCACCTGGAAGCTTAAGCTACCACAGGTATACCTAGAGCTCATCACAGCACTGAATCAACACACAAAGAAGGAAGCTGCAGTATATATTGATATTTAACTTAACTATCAGTGAGAAACAGTTGTTCCTACACAGTAAGGCAGAAGAATATGCCTGGAAGTCAGAAGCTTTTTTAGGGTATCTCTTGGCACTTCCATGTCCACTGATAAACAGTCAAATGAGAAACTACAACAACTGTATTACAGGAGGAATCATTATTGGCAGTCTCTTCAGGTCAAGTAAAATCAGCTGAGGTAATGTCTAAGAAAAAATAGAAGGAAGCTGTAAATACCTACTAGGGTTACGAGACTAGTTACAGAAATAAAGACTACCACAATTAAGCCTACACATATGGATGAATTTTTTTTTATCTTTATACCCTTCTCTTGGTATCTTAGTATGTAATAAGTGTTGTGACAATTGTAATTAACCCTATATTTCAGTATTTAACCTACAGAATATCAAAGAGAGATTGTGGCTGTGCAGAAAGAAAAATGAACAGAGTTCTAGGATGGCTGCAACAATATAAGTTTGAGTCTCACCTTTGGAAAAGGGTGAGACTATCTGAGGAGATGGGAGAGACATAGGCTGAATCATGTCCAACAGAAACATGACATTTTAAGTGTCTTTATTTGGAAACTCAGTATGGGTAAATGAGACATGAAGAATCCTGGGTTGGAAATGGGGTATATACAGTGCTGGACTGTCATCATCCACCATCACTCTCATCCCTCTTCTAGAGTCTCATCTGTGCTGTACTGCAGAGATGTGTATTTCCCAGAATCCCCTTCTAACTGCAAGTCTGTCAATAAAAAGGGTATGCAAAAGATCTGGAAAGCAGAAAAGCAGTCCAGGCATACTCTCCAAAGCTAGGTGCACCCAGATCAAATTTCACAGGAGCTTTCTGTCAAGTAACTGAGAACTACCCTTTTGTGTTGCAGACTGAGCCACATTACTGGGGCTTTGAAGAGATTCTTAGCTGCTACAGCAATTTTCCAGTGAGCCATGAATAACTCTCAATTTTGATGGAGTACTTCAGCATCTATTTTCCTGATATTTCACCCAGAGCTTTCCAGATTTTCAGCAGTCATTCCCTTGACCTTAGCTCCCCCAGCTCTCTAAACATTTGTGCAGGCCCTAATTCCTGTATTAAACCCTCCAATCCTTCCAGAATATATAAAGAGTTCTTGTATTCAAAACAGAGCAGGAGGTTTAACTGAATGCCAGTATGTGAATATTACACAGCAGAGTATATCACAAGATATTGTTAAGTGATAAGGCAAGACATAGGTTAATGTATACAAGATATACAAACCTACAAACATATTCACTCAGAAGAATTAATGATAGAACAATTATTGATAACATTCTAGAAGTTATTCATTAGGCCATAAAACCCCCTGAAGTTTAAAAAGCAGAAATACTGGTCGAAATGTCATAATATTAGACAGTCACAATATTAAAAATGCAAAAATGAAAACAAAACAAAAACCATCACTGCATAAAACCTGGAATTTAAAGACATTATCTTTTGAACCACAGAGGGAATAACTGAAATTGTAGTATCAAGGAAATAACAGTGATGAAACATTTAGCCAATTTGAAATTTACTCTTCAATAAATGAGCACTGCTCAGATGAAACTGTTGTCTTTCATACATATGCAATTTAAAAAGAATGGTAAAAAGCAATTTTTAACAGAAGAAATTAGGTAAAAACTTCAATAAACCAAAAGAAGGAAATTAATGAATTAAAAAAGGAAGAAGCCCTGGAACACACTGGAAATTTTCAAAAAGTAATTTATCTGAAAATCCAAGATACTCATCAATTTTTCAAAGCCACTAATGAACTTATGTAGCCTGTTATTTTTTAAATATTTGAAAGAAACACTGACTATAAAGTAAAGGATTTTACTTTATAAAAATATCTCAGTTCCTATATTGGCCTATGATAAGTAAATCAAGGTACCGTGATTACATACATAATTAAATTCTGAATCAACGATATTTTAATTTTAAATTTTAAAGTAATTCTTACCTTTTTTCTATTTGATTCTCAAGATGTTTAACTTTTTCTAGTAGCTCTTTTTCAACAGCATCTCTCTCCAATTTAAACTCTTTTAGGGCAGTCTGAAGAGCTTCTTCTTTTTCACAATTAAGCTTCTGAATTAACTGTTCTCTGTCTTTTTCCTGGCTCATGACAAGTTTCTCTTTGTCTTTCTCAAGTTTCTGGATAATAGCTTCGTACTTCTCTTCCTGTTGGGTGAGCTTTTCATCTTTTTGTTTTTCAAGAGCACTCAGCTCTGTGTCCAATTTACTCTGCAGTTCAGCTATTTCTCCTTTCAGGTTTTTTTCTATTTCAAATCCTTGGTGATGCAATGATGTTACTTTGTTTAATTCAGCTTTAAGCATATCAGATTCTTCTTCATGTCTACTAATTAACTCTGAAATGCACTGATCTTTTTCAATTGTCATTAAAGTTCTTAGCTCTGCCAAGCCCACCTGATAGTTTTCATTATTATCCTGAATCTTTTGGTTTAGTTTACTTATCTCTGTTCTCAAATTTTCTGTCTCTTGTTCAAGGAGAGATTTTAAGGTCTCCTCCTGCTGGGCTCTGCATTCTTCCAGCAAAACTTTTATTTCATCAGTTTCTGCTTCCTTCAATGCAAGTTCAACCTCTAACTTACATCTCATGTCAGACAAATCTGAAACCTTGAGTTTTAATTCTTGTAGCTGTTGTTCTTTCTCCTGGATAACTGTGGCATGAGACTCTTGTATTTGATCGATTCGCTGTTGATTTTCCTTTTTTAGTTTCTCCAAAGACACCTTATGGTCTGCCATAACTTTCTCAAACTCCTGAGTGTGCCTGACATGCAGAGCGTCCTCTAACTCCTTTAGGTGACTTTGCTCTAAGCACTGCAGTTCTGTCCGCAACAACTGCATCTTCTCATCATTTTCAACATGGAGCTTCTTTAAGTCTTCTAACACTATCTCCCGTGACTGTTTCAGTTCACTAATTTCACAATTTTGAGTGTGCATTATATTTTCCATTTCTAACAACTTCTGATCCTTTTCATTTTGCAAGCAGATGACAGCTTCTTTTTCATGTTTAACCAAAGCAAATTCATTATCTTTATTTTGTAAAACCTCCTCAAGGCATACCAAGTCTCCTTGTAGTTTTTTAATTTTGTTTTCATTTTCTTCACTTTCCTTTGTTAGTGCATCAAGTTTGCCTTCATATTCACTTTTTAAAGACTGCAGTTCTTTTTGATGTTTTTCATTTAGTGTTATTTCCAGAGAATATTTTACTTTTTCAATAATGTTTCTTATTTCTAATGCTGTACATTTTAAAGAATTTGAGAAGTCACACTGTTCTTTCTGTACAAATGTTCTGAAGTGGCAAAGGTCTTCCTTGATGGTTTGGATACTGAAGTGCGAGTCTTGGGCAACAACTCGACATTTTTCCAACTGGACATTTAGAGAAGCATGATCTCCTATATCCTCTTTACCACATACATTTGTATCCTGCATCCGTCTACTGTCTATTGCATTGATAACAGATGAATAAAGTGATTCCACCATCATTTCTGGACTCTGTGGATCACTTATAGGATTAGGAGATGATAAATTTTCTTCTATTACAAACTCATTTACAGCAGACATAAAATCTGATTCAGGGCTTTCTGCTAATGAATCCAAGTCTAATGAAACTTGGTGAATAGTCTGTTCTATGTTTGGATGGGGGATAGTTTCGAAATCAAATGTATGTGCATCAATGCTATCTGGAGATAATTCTTCTAAGGGACATACTGCAGGACATAAGGGATCCTGAACAGTGAGTGGAGGAGGAGTTCTTGGTGAGGTAGTAGTTGCAATTCCTGTTGCACTTTCTATCCTTGGTGACGAAGCCGACTGTGGGGATGTCTGACTCATGGATGCCTGAAAAAGAGAGGGATAGGCTTACAGAGCTGCAGCAACAAACATTTTACGCTAACGAAACAAACCATTTGAAAGAACTTAATTTGCCTTTTGTTCACTCAGTAGATCTGTAATGGTCTGTGACATTTCATCCAAACTTTGTGCTGCTTTTACCAAATTATGTAGAGCAAGTACATGCTGGTGTAGAGGTTCAAAATCACAAAGTAAGGGGACCCTGAAACAGAATGCAATCAAATTAGATTTGTGATTTCACAATGAAAAGATAGATACCTACAACCAAGTATTTCTATGTCAAAAAAACTACAGTACCATCATCCCCTTTCAATCAACACCAGAAATAGCTTAAGAGACCTAAGACACAGTCACTGAAGTGATGAATTAGAAATCTCCCACACTATACTCAAAGTGAGAATAATTACTAGAAATTAACTACATGTAAGGCACTAATTTCCTTTATCTTCATTTTCTGATCATTTGCATATTCCCTAGAAATTTCCTAAAGCAGCATAGGAAAGTCAGTCTATCAAAATATTTCTATATTCTGGCATCTCCTGAGACTATTAGTGCTATTTTCCACAGCTCCAAAGTAATTAAAACATTTTAAGATGATAACTAAAGTTAAAATTAATGATATTTACCTGAGGAGTGGCTGAACTTCTGAAGGACAAAATGATTGAAGAAACTGTAAATCTTTTAATGAAATATCTGGAAGTTCACAGTCAAACTTTCGAGGCTTCTGTGTCTATACAAAAAAAACAAAAAAAACCCCAAAAAACAAAAAACAAATAAACCTCAAAAACATACAGTACAAATTTATAAATTTTTACTATGATTAATTTCAATATTAACAAAGAAGCAAAAATGCTATAAATCATCTACTGACATTTAAGAAATAGAATAAAATAAATATGAAGAACTAATCAATGACAAACATGGTATACTATTTTTCTGAGTTGTAAATGACTGGGGACCATAGCTGTTGGTGATCAACTGATGTGGCTGTTCCTCCCTTTCTCGTCAGCTTTTTAAAAATGGGATAGTATCGGGCGCCTGGGTGGCTCAGTGGGTTAAAGCCTCTGCTTTCGGCTCAGGTCATGATCTCAGGGTCCTGGGATCGAGGCCCGCATAGGGCTCCCTGCTCAGCAGGGAGCCTGCTTCCCCCTCTCTCTCTGCCTGCCTCTCTGCCTCCTTGTGATCTCTCTCCCTCTGTGAAATAAATAAATAAAATCTTTAAAAAAAAAAAATAAAAATGGGATAGTATCCTGTCAACATTAAAAAAACCATTTGTTTTACCAGCACATAGGTTATTCGTAAACTTTTCTTTAACTTATAACATCACCATGAAGATCTCTCTAGCCTTAGCCCTATATCTAGTCCTATCACTTATTACGATGCCTTGGTGTTTTAATATGGTAAAAAGTTTTTTCCTATGTAACATGTCCTTCCTATGTAACATGTCCTATGTAATCAATCTTTCGCTTGATTTTTCCATTATTTTCAAAATAAAAAACTCTTAGTCAATTTCAGCTTCTTAAAAAAAATTACCTGGTAAGTCCTACCATTTCTTTATAATATTGCCAAGAAATATAACTTTTAAAGTAACTCCAATTGTTTCAATCATTACCTAAGCAGATTTAGATATGTCAAGATGCTCTTCATTAGACAGGGGTCCTAGATAAATGAGTGTGGGAAACCCTATTACATCACTCATTTTGAGATATTACAAAATACATACATTTAAGGCCTAAGAAATCTTGCAGTACAGAAACATATTTAATAACTAAGCAGTGCATCTGAAGAGAAAACAAACAAAAAGCCTGAAGCATTTCCCAAACTTCTCTGTCATATTGAATATTTTTTTTGTGAAATAATCCTGTAATAATCCAGGTCCCCAGTAATCCTGGTTTAAAAACACACTTATTTTTCAGGATTTCAGTGAAGGCCACCTGAAGAGTCACCCTATTCTGATTTGTAAACACAAAAATAAAATGAGGGTGGTGGTGGTGGTGAAGAGAATGAAAAGAGGAGAGGGAAAAGGAAAATAAAGGACAGGGAAGGGGAGAGAGTGAGGGAGGGGAAAGATAAAGAGAATGAGAGGACGGCAAAGGACAAAGACAAAACAAGACAGTCTATTCCTACCAATCAACAGCTTAATAGTGTAATATGGCTTATCCTCCTGTGTTATGAAAACTCTTCATCAAAAACTATGAATATACTTTAGTACAGTTTCATGACAACTGGCTTTTAAAACCAAAAACATTTTTATGTTGATAAAAAAAAGATTCTATGTTTCTGAAAATATCTCTACTTTTGAAATAAGGCTTGAACACATACAAAATTTAGTCATGGTTAGAAAATTAATACATACACAAAAGGATGGGGGCCAGGAGTCCAGTCCCCTAAACAGACGATTTCTTAAAAAGGACTTTCCTGTGTAAAGAAATTAACAATATGATTATTTTATAACTTTATATTTCAGGGGGGAAAAAAAATCTGGTTTTTGAAAAACTAACAGTTCTTCATATTTAAATTTTAACAATGGATTCAACTCTAGAGATCTTAAAAGGAATGTTTCTCCAGATTTCAATGGTAACTAATATCACATACATGCTATATAACATATTCATATCTACAAATAAAAACAGCATTTTTCATTAAAAATAAATTAGTAAAGAACACTTACTAAATAATTTCCCAAAGGATTCCCTTTTTGACTTTTCAGCTTCATATAATCGCTTTCCATCTTTGACTAAAGCACCAGCCCACTAAGAGGAGGAAAGCTTACGTTAATAATCATACACCAATTCATTAAGGCTCATACATAATGAAAACAGAATTCAACTTGCATACCTCCCTGTAGTGTTTTATGAACATTTTTCTCCTTACAACCTCAACAACAGCTATGCAGTACATCTGAGGAACTGTACTAAGAGCTTCAACAATTTTGACTCTTTCTAACAGTTCTATTACAAGGCGCAGCAAAGCTTGCAATTTCTCTCCATCTTGATCAGCATGAAGCATTACAAAGCAACACCACCTACAGAATGAAATTGAGACACAAAACTCTATAAAAATAATCTAATCCCAAATTAATCAACCAAATATTTCAATATGACGATAAGAGAAAAGTACTCCATTATTTGGCAGAAATTTAAAAAATCACTTTGAAACATCCAAAATTAGATGTAAGAGAATCACTTACTTCAGTCTGACATGTAGGTTATTTGCTAGTTCCTGTTTGGCAGTGGTACACTTCTGTTTAATATCCAACAGTTTTCTATGATTTTGCAACATAATCATCAACTGATTTGCATGACTCAGGCACAAATCAGGTAATACAGATGCATCCTTCAAGTTTTCAGCTCTCATCTGATTAGCTAAAAATCCCTTTGAGAGAAAATATTTTAAAGGACATTAACCTGGTTTCATGAAAGGTATCAACATTCATTTAAGAGGCAAATCTGTTAAACGTGAACTGTTCCACTTTTAAAGATTTCAAAATCTATCCTCAATGTAGATACATTCATAAGAAAAGATTATTTTTAAGAACTCTGCTCATCTAGTTGTTTCATTTTCACACTAGGAAAAAAAAAGAAACCCACTGGGAAGAGTAATTTATCCAAGGACAGACATACTTAATAGTTAAATTAGAACTAGAATTTATGTGTCTGGACTCCTACTACACAATGGGTCAGTCAGATCATACATTAAATAAAATATGGTCACTGATTTTAAGCCATGAAATAACTGACTTAACCTAACCAGTGGTATTCAATAGTACTTTGTATCCTTCCCCAAATGAGTATCAATTAGACTGCACTTTTTATTAAGAAGTCATTACTCTGACTTCAGTATTTCTGGACTATATTTTGTTTCACTATACATACATACATACATATATATATAATAGATATAATATATATATCATATATATAATATATATGATATATATATTATATCTATTATATATAAGTGCTCGTAATAAAATAAATGTGTAATTTTACAATATATTTTATTATTTGCTAGGAAAAATAAATTATATTTTTTCTTAGCTATCCTTACTCATTTATTTTCATATGTGAACTCTGCATCATTCTGCTAAGCAGGGATTGTCTTTAGGCTATAAACTAATTTAAATAGATGTGCCATATTTAAAATAAGGTAGTTGTGTGTACAAAACATAAAAAAAAAAAAAAAAAACCCAACAGCAAAGACTTAAAAAAGGTCCAAAGACAGCTTGATGAGGTTATTACTAAGTATTTTTACTGTATTTATAGGTTCTTTTTCCTACTCTGCTTACTAAACAGTTTTTTTGTTAGTTTTATAATTTGCATGTCCATCTGATGGCCATACTTGCTACTGTAAATAATTATCTTTCTAGGAACTTAACAATATGGCTGACAATAGCACGTCTTCTAACTTTTTGGTAGTTTTCCTTCTCCTTTCTGTTTCATGTCTTCCTAAATTTCAAGAAAATATTTAAATTTAAATGACATGTATTAAAGTCAAAACCATTTAATCTCTGAAAATAAGACAATTTCAATAAGAATTTTATATCTTATTTCCTTTTTAATATGCTGTATGCTCCAATGTGGCTGTATTTTTCCCTGAATTTAAAAATAACTGTTTTTATCAATTGTGTTAAAATCTTAACAGGTTTCCACTACTTTTTATTGAATCCAAGAAAAACATATAATCAATCCCCCAAATTAAATTCTAAAGCAATAATAAGGAATTTCCTGACACCAAAAGCACATACACGCAAATGTTGCCAAAAGAAAAAATGTAAATCTGCTTTTAATAAAATAAATTCTGTATTTATTAAAGCATCCTTAGCATAATATTTAGACTAAGTAGAAAAATCCCTAAGAAGTACAAGCTTCTTAAAATAAGTCATCAGAATTAAAAGTACAGCATAGGGAACATAGTCAAAAATACTGTAATAATGTTTAATGGTGACAGATGATAATTACACTTATCATGTTGAGCAATGAGTAATGTAAAAAATTGTCCAGTTGCTATGTTGTAGACCTAAAACTAATGTAATACTATATGTCAACTATACTTCAATAAAAAATTTAAAAAAGTATAAAAATCCCTGGTGTCATTTAGTATTAGTATTTTTTATGTGTAAGTAAGGACTGATATATACATTATGTATAAGTTTAAAAGAAAATTACATAGCTGAATGACTGAAGATGGAAGGCAGAATTTAAATGATACCACATCCTAACTCTGAATTTCAGTAGGTTATATAATAAGAATTAAATAATCATGACAACATTCAAAAGAAATCTAACTAGTTGTTAGTTATTATAGTACTTAAACTCCTCTCAAGATGTATTCTGTGAACTTTTGGTTTAGGAAGCAGATTTCCTGTTATTTTCTTATTTTATTGATAATCTTTAGGGATAAAAAGATTACTAGAGAAATAATACACATTGAATAAATTTTCAGGGCTCCAGTGTTAACATAACTTCACAGATCTGGTTAAGTTTCTCTGTCAGATAAGGCAGAAGGGTCTATAAACCTCCTCAAAAGTGCTGTGGTTTTAAAAAAAAATTACTATCTTAAAGCTGCCTGAACTGGTTTTTATCATATAAGTTATTTAGGCAATAAATCTCCTTCAATTGTCTCTTCCCCCCCCCCTCTCTTTTTAGAAAGAGAGTGCGAGAGAGCAAGTGGGAGTGAGGGGAGCAGAGGGATAGAAGAGAGAAAATCTAAAGCAGGATCCACGCTCAGTGCAGAGCCTGATGTAGGTGCTCAATCTTATAACCCTGAGATCATCCCCTGGGCTGAAATCAAGAGGTATACACTCAACTGACACAAGTGGCCCTTTTCCCTTTTCTTTAAGGGAGATTAGGAGATTTAATCGCTATGTAGTTAGAACGAACTACACAAAATTATGTTTGTATGAAATCTAAAATCGACTCTTCAAATCGATTAATCTGAATTTACCTACTTTCACTGACCACATTCTGAAGGAAATACTGATTTAAAAAAAGAAAATATCTGCAATGGAAAAAAAAATATTATCTGTAACAAAACTAACAGATGAGACATTTGCAAATAATGAAATGTGAAAGATTCCAGACCAGATTTTTAAAGAGATGTTTATCTAACATTTCACAAACTCAAGGCTACGCTAACCCAAATTCTTGTGCGTGCATGCGTGCGCTCTCTCTCTCTCTCTCTCTCTCTCTCTCTATATATATATATATATATATATTTTTTTTTTTTAAGTGGGGAAGAGAGAGAGAATCTTAAGCAGGCTCCACGCCCAGCTCAGAGCCCAATGTGGGGCTCAATCACATGACCCTGAGATCATGACATGAGCCAAAATCAAGAGTCAGACTATAACGGACTGAGCCAGCCAGGCACCCCTCATTCTGTAAATACTGACTGTGTACTTACTACAGGTAAGGAACCTGTAAGGCATTGTGAATAGGACAGCAAGGACGAAAGATGAGAATCCTGCTTTCTTGGAGCTTATATTTTTTTCTCTGTTTCTTTCTTAATTTCTTCACCCAATGTGGGACTCAAAGTCATGACCAGAAGATCAAGAGTCACGTGCTCTTCCAACTGAGCCAGACAGGTGCCCTGGAGCTTATATTCTTAAAGAAGAAATTTCATTTAAAAAACCCCCACATAATCACTTAAATGTAATTATGACATAGCCTAAGTACAACATGCTAAGAAAAAATAAATCTGATCTGATCAAGCCTATAAAATTAAAGAAAACTTGTCTGTGGAAGTGATGTCTCAGTTAAAACCCCTGCCTCTATACATGCCTTGGCAGCCACACACATAAAAATATAGAAGTAAAAAGTTGCTCCAACAGCCACATATCACCTAACTTCAACAGGTTATACTTCATTTCTCATGAGAGCATTTAGAATTACCTTATTATATCCAATTTCTCTCAAAGCCATTCACTCAAGCAAGCCCAATTGACACCCATGGATCTTAGGGCCTTGATTTGCATTTATTTTACAGTTTTATTCTGAATATGTAACACACTTATATTGAAACGTACGTAAGAACACTAAAAATATTCACTGAGGAATAATTAAATGAGAATTTAATTGCCTCTCAATGTCAAAAAGGACTTTACACTATACTACTACAGGTATCAATATCCAAGGAAAACAAAGATTTTTATTTTATTTGAGAGAGACAGAGAGAGAGAGAGAGAGAGAGAGGAGCTAGGGGGAGGGGCAGAGGAAGAGGGAGAAGCAGACTACCTCTGAGGGGGAAGCCTGATATGGGGCTCAACTCCAGGATCCTGAGATCATAATCTGAGCTGAAGGCAGACACTTAACCGACTGAGCCACCAGGTGCCCCAGAAAAATCTATTTTTTTTAAAGTAAGAGTATTATGTTTTAAAAGTTAAATTCTATGAGCTACTGAAGCTTAAAACATTAGCAAAAGCTGGGAATAAATTAGGGGGAAAGAAGATGGTTTAGACAAGGTACTTCTATGGTCCCAGGATGCCAAAAATTAGTTTTCAAATTTTCAAAGGAACAATATAGGTCAAGTCTATTAATTTTTTTTCAGCTTGGGCTCAAGAAACCCTGGAAGGGTTCAGCCCTGGAAAACAAACAAAAATATAGGAGCAAACAAAAAAGGATCAAGAAATGCTTCTTCTAGTTTTTAAGAAAATAAAGAAGTACTATTAGCTCCTTCATTAAGCAACTGCACTTCCAGAAAAACGACTTATTCTTGTATTACACAACTCCATTTGCTGAATCCAATGCAGATGAGGATAACATCAACATCAGATTTTTTAAAATATAACCAAATGCAAAACCCTTCATTTTAGCTGCCTGATTGTAGCAGAGATATTAAATACAAATTCCCTCCACACACCCACAACCCCTTCAAGAGACACGAGAGGAAAGAGAGAAAATGGATTATCTAGATAAGAAAACAGGAAGTCCTGGTTTATTCAATCAGAGAAACAGTTATAAAGAAATCTGGTGTTTTTAAAGGAATGATGAGTTCATAAAATTAAAAAGAAAAAAATGGCTAATACAAACAACTGCATCAAAATTTAAAATTTCTGTGTAACAATCTTTATAACACTATCAACAAAGAGATAGTATGCATTATTTACAATAGACAAAGGATTATCAGATTATACATAAAATAAATTTTTACAGAAACAGGATAAAAAAATTGGCAAATGAAAATTCAGAGGAAATAGATGGCAAATGCTGATATAAGGCAAACTGCTCTTCTCATTAATTACTGGGAGTGTTGACTGATTTTTTTCTTTATGGAGGGTATATTATAACATTACAAATTAATATTTAAAATGCACAAACCCCCCAGAATCCAGTAATTCCATAACTGAAGATTGTCCCAACATGCATATAATGATAGAGATGTACTGGGATATTAAAAGAAAAACTGGAAGCAACTTAAATGACCATCAAAGAAGTCTGGTTAAATAAATTATGTTTGATTCTTTCTATTGAGGGTTAAAAAAGAGTGAGAGTAGAGAAACAACAAAAAATCAGAAAGCCAGAGCTGTTTCAAGTGATGGTAAACTATAATTTAATTGTAATGTAGACCAAGCTTTCTGAGCATTAGTTACTAGAGACCTAAGAAAGCACTGAAGGAGAAGGACCAGGATCTAGGAGAAGGTGGAAACCTAGGGAGGCCAGTTAAGCAACTAGGAATGCTTTGCCCTAGAGACAAGTGCTGATTCCTGAAGAGGAGCCCAAAGCTAAGAATTAAAAAAAGCAGTCCTTCTGACATTTTCAAGGACCTATGAAATAAAAAATTGGAGATCAGTGCCAGCCAAAGGAAGTGAAGATGGAAAAGCTATATTCTATGGAATAAGAGTCTACAAAGTAGACTGGCTATCACAAGGACTAGAAGACCAACTTCCCATCACCTAAATCCCTGAGGTTGGATTATGATATAAGACTGTGAGTTAAAAACAAAACAAAACAAAAAAACAAAAAAAAAAGTTCAATTTTTGTAGTGTCCAGTTAAAAAAAATAAAAAAAGACTGTGATAGCCCCTACCACATGCAAACAAATTCTCTCTAGAAGTGTTATCTTAAGCTTCATATTTCCTGTTTTTATTTTTTTAAGATTTATTTATTTGTCAGAGAGAGAAGCAGGATCCCCTCTGAGCAAGAAGCCAGATCCCAACCTGAGCCAAAGGCAGGTGCTTAACTAACTGAGCCACCCAGGCATCCCCTGGGTTTTTATCAAAAATAATTAGGCACATGAAAAGGCAAAACCACATGAATTTAAACTATAGAAAACAACAGAAAATATCCACAGACACACAGGCACAGGTAATGGAGTTAACAGATACAGACTTTTAAATTACTATATGGTTAATGTAATCAAAGAGATGATGGATGAGTCTGAGTATTTTGGTAGATAATTTGAAACCATATAAACAAAAGGACCAAACTGAAATCATAGGACTAAAAAAACAAAAATTATAAATCAATAAATGGGTTTAATAACAGCTATTCACAGCTAGAAAAAAACTGATCTGGATAGAAAGAAAATACCTGAAATAAAGCACAAATAGATATAATGATGGGAAATGCAGGAAACAAGGGTAAATGGAGAGAATTAGATGAAAGGTCTAATACATGTGTAAATGGAATCAATGAATGAGAAGGGAAAGAGAAAGGCAAAATTTGAAGAGAAACTGGGAATTTTCCCAAAAGATATGCCATTAAACCATAGCTCCCAGTAGTACTACAAGCCCAATGCAAGAGAAATACAAAGAAAAGCACATTTTGTCATATTATAGTAAAACTGTTAACAACCAAAGGCAATGTGCTAAAAGTAAATCACTGACAGCCTAGATTCTATATCCAGAGAAAACATCCTTCAGAAATAAAGGTGATTTAAAGAAATTTTCAAATGATAAAGACTAAATTTGCCACTAAAGGATGCTATAGGATATTCTAATGCATATCAAACTTATAAGGATGCATGTATTACTTAAAAGGAAAAAAGCTAATATGGAAGATAGAATAATAAATAATATTTAATGATAAACTTCTAAATTTTAAATTTTAAGAGACGGCAAGTGACCAGGGGTGGTGGGGGCAGAGGGAGGAGAGGTTTTTAGCAGGGTCCATGTCCAGCATGGAGCCCAACATGGGGCTCAATCTCACAACCCTGAGATCACTACCTGAGCCAAAATCAAGAGTCAGATGCTTAACTGAGCCACCTAAGTGTCCCCCCAATTTTTAAATTTTAATTTTAAATGATAGAAATAATCCAAAGGGTAAAAGCAGAAAGGGATATAATTGGAAGAAAAATCAGAAAGAGTAGATTTAAAAACAAACAGTAATTATATTAAATAAATGGACTAAATATTCTAATCAAAAAATTTCTCAACTTACTTTGAGGCTCTCATAAACTTGATGCCCAACGTGACAAATACATACCAAAAGAATAATACATACACACAATATAATTCAGTTTGCCAAAATGTTACACTTAATTCAGAAATACACAAAAAAGAGTATGTTATGTTGAATTTATTTCAAGAATCCAAGGATGGTTCAAGATTAGAAGTAGACTATAACTTTCTTAATCTGATAAAAGGTTTCTATTAACACAAAAAGAAAAAACTGTTAGAAACACTATAATTGTGAAATACCACTTTCTATAGATCAGGAATTAAATGAGGGCACCCACTATCACCTTCTATGCAGCACTGGTACTAGGGGATTCTAAATCGATGCAAAAGCGTTAAGATAAAGGAGTTCAGTTCACAATAAGGTGGCTGGATCCAAAATCATGAGAAAAAAAAAAGAGTCTGGGAATTGCAGATGAATTCAATTATAAAAATGCAATAAATATTTTACAATTTGTTTTAAGAATTAAAGCAAGGATATACATGTTTTATCTACCTACAGCACACTGTGTATAATGCCATGCAGGTAAAATAAAACATGTATACCCATTCGTATGTTCTAATGTTAAGAACACAATTGGAGGAAAAATACTGGCAGAAGTACATTAAACTAGAAAACCATGTGTTAGAATCAAGATTATGCAAGTCAACTCTTTTGCTGTTTTGCCACAGTGGATGGAGGACAAAGTCATTAGCGTGGCAGAAAACGCCTAGGCTAAACCCTCTTACACTGTTGGTGGGAATGCAAGTTGGTGCAGCCACTTTGGAAAACAGTGTGGAGATTCCTCAAAAAATTAAAAATAGAGCTACCCTATGACCCAGAAATTGCACTACTGGGTATTTACCCCAAAGATACAGATGTAGTGAAAAGGCAGGCTATATGTACTCCAATGTTCATAGCAGCAATGTCCACAATCACCAAACTGTGGAAAGAGCCAAGATGCCCTTCAACAGACGAATGGATAAAGAAGATGTGGTCCATATATACAATGGAATATTACACAGCCATCAAAATGGATGATTACCCAACTTTTGTTATCAACATGGGTGGGTCTGGAAGAGATTATGCTGAGTGAAATAAGTCAAGCAGAGAAAGTCAATTATCATATGGTTTCACTTACTTGTGGAGCATAAGGAATAACATGGAGAACATTAGGAGAAGGAAAGGAAAAGTGAATTGGGGGAAATCGTGGGGGGGATGAATCATGAGAGACTGTGGGCTCTGAGAAACAAACTGAGGGTTTTGGAGGAGAGGGAGGTTGGAGGGATGGATGAGAGTGGTGGTGTATATTAAGGAGGGCAAGTATTGCATGGAGCACTGGGTGTGGTGCATAAACAATGAATCTTGGAACACTGAAAAAAAAAGAAAAAAAAGAAAACACTTAGGCTAACCACTCTTTGCAATTCCATCACTTTGTTTCAATTATAAATCTCAGAATAGAGTTCTTGGAACACTGCATTAAATTAGACCTAAAAACCTTAGTATTAGTAATCTGTAAGATTTCACATTTTCCTCCTGTCTTTTACAAATCTCATGTATTCTTTTTTGGTTTTCTAAGGGGGAGCAGTAAGTACTCAAATGTTTAGTACAATGATTGCTTTATCATGTTCTTTCCACACGTTTTTTCCCCAGCCGCTGATAGCATTTTCATGGTTAATCTTTCAGGTACTACTACCTAAAGTGGCCCAGCTGACTTTATTTTATCAAACCTGAACTTTAAGAACGTATCTTCTTACTTGTTACATGGAAACAATACTATTCATTAATAATAATCAATGATGAGGTAAAAATGATGGTGTATAACAAATTGATGTTACACATAAAATACTGGTATAGAGAAACTATGAACTGCTTTTCCTGAGAGAAGTTTGAAATGAGTACCTGAGCGAGTTCCTTCTGTTCATTCACTAGTCGGCTACAGCTAGCAATCATCTGGTCCAGGGCATAGAGCCGGTCTTCAAGTCCCTTAATGGCTTTCATATTCTGATTATCAAGTTTGGCAATAGTTTGACGGCATTCTGCTATAAATGGTCGAATAATCCTTGGATCAAGCTGAATGACAACAGAACATATGAATGAAGTTTTCAGCAAATAGTTTAAAATATATTTCTCATGATTTTGATACACAGCTTCAGAGGGAAAAAAATTTAAAAATACAGAAAAGTAAAAGCTTGGGGAATCTTATACTTTCACAAAACTGAGAGCAGGATAATTATGTTAATAAAAATATTACTGATTACATTAGAATACATAATTAGGAATATAGTACCAGGAATTATAACCTTCTAATCAATGCCACAATTTAATCAATCCTTAGTATCACACAGAAAATGTTATTCTCAAGGTCTTCCAAAGTAAAGCAGAGTTAAAATACATTCTTTAGTCATTAACTGTCTTAAAATTCTAATTTCCCTCAAAACATATCAACATCTTCAAACTAACTTCCTCCTGGAGGTATCTTTATTATCAGTCTCTATCTTCTAAAGGAATTTGCTGGATCAACCCAACTTTTTTACTCTTCAATCTCTCCTGTTCCTTGGCAAATTTTCTGGAATTCATGGAATCTAACAAATTTCTCTCAAGACTGTTCCCCTTCCCTTGAAAGAATACACTGGCAGTGTTTTTACACATAGTCTCCATAAAAACCATTCTGTCAAAGATGATCCATGATCTCCTTCACCTGAGGCTCTTACACACTGAAGACATTCTTTCACAAACTCTGGAAGCTTTGGGCTATTACCTCACTGGTTTTTTCACAGTACCCTTCTCTGGCTCCTTTTCCTATCTAATCCATAAATACAGATAACCCAGAAGGACTTTGTGCTTATTAGCCCATTTTTACTATTTTATATGATTTCAGCATTAAACAATTTCTATGGAGCTCCCAACCCTTCTGTAATCCCTAATCCTCACAGATTTTCAGCTTCTGTTTCTGACAACTTACTAATATCTCCATATGAATATCAACCACATTATTTTCTATTATTATTATTAACTCATTATAGTTGTCTTCTGTTGAAATCCCTAAATGGCTTCCTCCTGCCACAATGACATCCAAAAAACATAATATACAGTAAAGGTTTCAGTGACTGGATACCACTAAATCTTTCCAAGGTCTACCCTCTTTTCAAACTGAATTACCCATTACATCCAGACAAGCCCTGTGTTTCTCTAGCTCTGATCTTTCTTCATACTGATCATCCTCCCTAGACTGTTTGAAAGCCCATCTTCGCTTCTACATAAGGGTCCTAGCCAAATACTGCCTCCTTCATGATGCTTTCCCTGATCACTGCCATCAAAGGACCATAAAATACTTAATGCAGTGTTTGGCAAAGAGAGAACATACAAAAGCAGTAAAAACTGAACTATTTTATTATCAATAATCCAGTGTAATTAATAAAAGCCTGAATTTGCAACACTACCAAAAAGTTAACAAAGCCACTACTTATATATAGGCATCAGTTGCCCAATATAAATGAAAACCTTACATATATTAACATTTTCTCACTTTTCTAAATTTCACTATAACTGAGTCCAATCGGGCGCCTGGGTGGCTCAGTGGGTTAAAGCCTCTGCCTTCGGCTCAGGTCATGATCTCAGGGTCCTGGGATCGAGGCCCCGCCTTGGGCTCCCTGCTGAGCAGGGAGCCTGCTTCCTCCTCTCTCTCTCTGCCTGCCTCTCTGCCTACTTGTACTCTCTCTGTCAAATAAATAAATAAAATCTTTAAAAAAAAATAACTGAGTCCAATCTGCACACATTTCTGACCCAAAGTATTGTACAAACCAAAGATTAGCTATAAATCATTAAGGTGATAAAGGGCTAAAAAAGGGGATTATATAGAGTCAAACTTTTAGCTTGTGCAAAATTACAATTACACATGGACTTCACATAGTGATGATTTAAAGAAAAAACAAACCCAAACCAGGGTTCCTAATTATGATAGTTCTGTATTTCATAATTCATTGAAAGTATAATACAACTATACTGGCAACATGGAAGAGTATTTTGTAAATCACTTGAGTAGTACTTACATAACTTGACTTCCTAAAATCTTATTCTATTTAATGTTTTATTTCATTTGTCTACAGGTAATAAAAATTAAAATTTCTAAATGGAGTCTTGGGAGAAATTTTTTTTAAGACTTTATTTCTTTGTCAGAGAGAGAGAGCACACATGCACAAGCAGGCAGAGGGAAAAGCAAGCTCCCTGATGAACAAGGAGCCCAAATATGGGACTTGATCCCAGGACCCTGGGATCATGACCTGAGCCGAACGTAGATACTCAACCAACCGAGCCACTCAGGCATGCCTCTGGAGAAATTTTTAAAAGTAAGTATTTTAAACCACAGAATTCTATTAATAATTATTTAGGATATTTTCAATAATTGAACACAGTGCTATACTAATATTTTACCCTTGGGCTTTTCCATTGATATCTAGAAAGATTAATATTATTGTTGTCTTAGAAGAAAAGAAACTAAAAATTTTCTTACCCTCTCCATTCTTCCCATCCCACCTCTAAATTCACGCCCACTGCACGGAGCAAACAATAATATTTCAATAACATCACAAAAATCCTGAATGAAATACTATAACAAGATTCAATAAATTATGCTGGTATTAATCTGAAGAGCTTAGAAATGAGCTAAATGTGCATATTTCTAAGTATTAATCATCAGACATACAAATGTTTGCCTTGTATAGTATAACCTGAACTAGAATATCCAAGATTCATTCTAATACGAACACATCATAACCTAAGAGTACACAAAAATGCAGCAACAATTCCAAATTTTACTTGGTATACGAGGGGGAAAACTAAATAGGTCATGAAAATGCCATCTATTAATCTATCCAAGTATTATAAAACAGAGGATTCAACTGATATATGAATGACATGAGTAATAAATGAATAGCAGTGCCAGGATTTGAGCCCTTATGATGCCCAATCTTAGGCAAGTTCCATAATGCCTATGTTTTGACTAGTTTCTTGAAAAAGATCTTTGATTTAGGCAGTTGGAAATACATGTTACAAATACTGTTGAAACTGGCATTAGTATGTAAAAATGATGGCTTTAAACAGGATTTGCTTTTATAAGAACATCAAACCTTGGCACATTTTAAAATTCACTGGCAAATAGCACTTTCTACTATCAGATAATCAAATAGGGCAGTTGTTATGGGTAACTATGTAATAAATGTGAGATAAAATGGAAGGCATCTCTGATGAAAGAGAAGTCCCATACTCAATTTAATCTATCTTTAGAAATGCCATTAGTGGTATTAAGAATAATATATAAAACTACCAAGAGGAAAAAATATTAATCTAATAAAAAACTATAACAAGTGCTATTTATTATGTAGTATATCCCATTAATACAACACTCCACACTGTAAAATACAGGCAGAAATATATAAACAAATATATAAACAAATTCTTCGAAATGTGTTTTCATTGCTTTTGAACAAATTTTTTTAAAATTTATTTTTATTATTATTATTTGACCAGGGGTACAGGTCTGTGAATCATCAGGCTTACGCCTTTCACAGCATTCACCAAAGCACAAACCCTTCCCCAATGTCCATAACCCATCCACCCTATCCCTACCCTCCCACCCCCCAGTAACCCTGTTTGTTTTTTGAGATTAGGAGTCTCTTATGGTTTGTCTCCTTCCCCATGAACAAAATTTTTTAATCTAATGGGCATGCACAACTGAAAAGAAGGCTGTATTATAGACAATATTTTAAGCTACGCTAATTCATTTTATAACAAGTAACTATAACCAAATAAAAATTTATATTTTGCCTTCACAACATAATGGCCATGTAATCTATCACAAAGACTTCAGATACTCTTGGTATGAACTATGAAAGTAAATATTAATTTAGGTCAGTAATGTGACACCCTAAAAATAATACTATACCTAACTTCTGTATATTATTTCTGTAGATATAAATTCTTATGAATTTTCATTAAGCCAGAAAAGAATCATTGTTTCTTCTCTCTTGTCATGTAAAGCAAATAAAAATCATATGGCTGTGCTGGAGGATTTCATTTAAACATGCAAATGCAAAGTCAATTTCAAGTCCTTTTAAAAGGGGATTTTCCTCATAGTGTATAATCCTATTCTGACTCATACAGAATTATAATATAATACAAATAAATTATATACACATATACACACTTCAATCACCCTATTTACAATCACATATTAGAATTTTTAGGGTACTAAAATGTCAACATTTTAAACAGGAATACTAGTTTTCATTCCTTTTAGGCATAATATATTACATATTTTGGATAATATACTACATACTTCCATATCCTGGCAAATGTCTTAATTGAAGCTTTCTTTCATGACAATAAATGGCCAAGAAGAAATTCCTCCTTTAAAGGATGTCATCAAGGAAATTAAAAGAATTAAGAAGAAACCTAGAATTTATTTAAGTTTTCCATCTGGAAAGGTATGTGCTATTTTCCAGGCATTCCAGACAATGCACTGCCTTTCTCAATATTCAAAGAACAAGTCCATTTTCCAATTGAGTGCCCTTTTAAAAAAGGTTAACTATCATGCCAATTATTTTTAGACAATAGCAGCCCTCAAAATACTATTTTGTTATTTCTGTGTAACTGACTGAGCCACCCACTCCCATGGATCATATTTTAAGAGATATTTATTTCCCAGGTCTAAAAGTTTTCGGAAGTATATTTGGAGAAGAATTTAATCCAAAATATGAGCTCACTATAATTACAAAATACAACCAAGAACACAGTGTCAAAATTTTGCATTTGAAAATATCTCAGGCAGATATAATACTTAAAATTTCTTTTAAAAGTGAGAAAGAAGTTCCTTCTGGGGGTTGATGATTAGAGAGATGCACACAGGACTTTCAGGGAGGTGAAAATGTTCAGAATCTTATTTTGGGTGGTGGTTACTCTGTGACCTAACCACTAAGGCACCTGTATATTTCAATGAATGTAAATCTTTGTCACCAAAAAATTCTTTTTAACTGTAAAAAGCAAAATTTTATCTTTAATATTTTCCAAAAGACCTTGAAAGTTCTACACATAGCATTTATAAATGTGAACATCTGATCCATTATTAAATTAACTTAAAAATATGGTAGGCTAGAGGTGGCCAAATATGACCATTTACCTACTTACTTATATTCAAAGAGTGCTTTACAGAACAAAAATGAAAACATTAAGACTGCTCAAGTTTTACCTAGCAGATAAAAGAGCCTAACTGTAGGAAGAAATTAAAGGATAGGAGATATTAAAACATCTAAGTAATATTACAAGATCAGAGAAAAATATATTTCAAAGTGCTATCACCAAAATCTATATCATTTGAGTAGACACTTCAATACTCTGCATTGCAGTAGAAATTTTATGTATGTGACCTCTAACAGTCTTCACAAACTTACTAACAATTAATTCATAAATTAGGTTACAAGTGAAAAGATTTGATTTGTCCAAGGTTGAATCCTTGGTTATGAAGTCTCACATCAAGGCTCAATATTTCTACAGTTAATAACATGTTACCATTCTCCCATTATATAAAACATTTAGTACAAATAATGCAATTTTGAGTAGTTGAAATTACCCAAGAAATATCAAATTAACATGACTTACTCTGCTCATGGAATCAAAGCATTTCCTGACCAACGATTCCACATCATTAGGTCTATCTTGAACATTTATCCAGTCTAACAAAGAAACATTAAAAAAAGGCAGATCACCGTCTTTAGCATCTACTGACGTTTCATCCTGTTGGACAGTACTTTGACAAGATTCCCTAATTTCTTTTCCATTTTCAGCATCTGTGGTATCTGGGGCTATATGTTCCACTGACTTGTGAAATGAGGTTAACAAGGATTGGTTAGTTGTTCTAGGCATATCAGGAGAGAGCACCAGTTCAGTGGAGGTTTTCATTTCAGCCTTTTCTGAGCCTTCATGTTCAGGTAAAGAATCCAGTCTTCCCAAACATTCCCTGTAACTATGTCTGGTTAGGCACTCCAACAGTGGAATCTTGGCCATTACTGAAACCGCAGTTCCTAAACTTAAAATACAAAAGAGCTGTCAGTAAAATAATGGGACCGCTCTAGTTAGAGAAATAGCATTTAATTATTATACAAACAAATATTACAACCTCTTTATTACATTATGCATATATAGTCTGTGTTCTTTAAAGGAAACCTAGTTAGACAGAGAAGGGTATCATTAACACATTAAAACACCATTCTCAAGATAAAGGGAGCCAGCTTATACCAAACAAATGTATAGTTTTCATCAAACCTTAAGTTATAAAAAATTCGAATTTAAAAAAAAGATTTACCATAGCAGTCCCTTAAAGTATGACTTTAAGTTAATCAAGTATTTTTTGATAAGTTGAAAGTACAGGATAAAACTAATAATCCCAGTAAAGATTAATGTAACTCTCATATTTATTACACCCTACAGACAGGTAGATGTATGTTGTCAAAGACATAGGGAAGATGAACTATTGATGATTTGATTTCTGTAGAACATTTGTGAAATGACTCAGGATCCTATGAGAAATTAACATAGCTAAAAGTACTTCTCAAACAACAGTTATTTGAAAAGGTTGTTGTATAAACTCTAGTCTTAAGTAATCATTCCCTTCCTTCCCAAGATCAGTTCCATTGGCAAGGCCAAAATCTTCTAATTCATACCACAAAATAGAAAATTTGAATTAATGAGGTTCATTTTAATTGAAAAAGTTACTTCCCTCCGATTCAATTCAAAGTAACAAAAAATGTAAAAACAAACTAAAAGATGAATGTAAAAGTTGAAAGCATACACAGACAACAAAGGGCTATATTCATGCTGAATTATTGCTCTATTTTTACATTCAATATAGCTCTTTTAAAAAACAACCACTGGCCATCAGATGTGGTTATATGAAAAGAACCAGAAAGCCATTTAAAGGTCTTCTTTCCATCTTAGCAAGCTTACATCATATGGCAATACTTAAAAAGGAAAATAAAATTTCCTTGATTGCTGAATGTTTGAAAACATTTCCATTTCTGTTAGATTGGTTATGTTTATATTTTGCCTTTACTTTAATGTAAAATTGGTAGCAGGGCAAGAAGGAGACAAAGATTCTTGGGTTTGTAAATGATTTAAAAGTATTTTGAGCGCTTTACATAAAACAAGGTAAGAAAAAGAAATGTGGGAGATCCATAAAATAGGAGGTGAATAGAACTGAATACAATTTTAAAATTTTAGAGTCTATAAAAGTCATCATAAAAGTCTCAAAAACTGAACGATTATAATAAATAATTTTTAGAAATGAAATCACATTTGCTGAAACAACTGAAAAATTGCAAAGGTATTTTAAACAAACATCTTATTAACCATTTTAATGGCAAACATACTGAGTAAGTTTTAACTTGATGTCTTCTATGGATTGCAGATAATTTGAATAAATACTTTCAAACTTGAAAAGCAGCTTTTGATAAGAATTTGAACAGTCCTCCAGATTGGCCATGATTGCAGCCCAGCCTTGGTGTTGAAGATGTTCATCATGGACCAGACCTTCACAGAAAGAGCAAAGTTTCTTGGCAACTTCATACATTTCCTGAAAACGAAGAAACACAGCAAAAGAAGGTAATGTTTGTGTGCATGTCTGCATATGTCTACTAACCTATATGCATGAATGTAGTCTAAATATATTTTATTTTTTATTTTTTTTATTTTTTAAAGATTTTATTTATTCACTTGACACAGAGAGAGAGATTACAAGTAGGCAGAGAGAGGAGAGAGGAGGAAGCAGGCTCCCTGCTGAGCAGAGAGCCCGATGTGGGCCTCGATCCCAGGACCCTGGGATCATGACCTGAGCCGAAGGCAGCGGCTTTAACCCACTGAGCCACCCAGGCGCCCTAAATATATTTTAAACAAAGCACTAACAAGGGAATGTTTTAGCTTATCTTAGTGTGTGTTTGTTGTTGTGACACTGAGAAGGAAGAAAAACTCCTAACTCACTGCTGTTGGGAGTATATATTGGTGAAGCACCTATAGAGGGCAATTCAGCAATAACTATCAAAAGTAAAATGCCACCTATTCTTTGGCAGAGTGATTCATGTTTTAGAACTGTATCTTATAGGGGCGCCTGGGTGGCTCAGTGGGTTAAGCCTCTGCCTTCAGCTCAGGTCATGATCTCAGGGTCCTGGGATCTAGCCCCGCATTGGGCTCTCTGCTCAGTAGGGAGCCTGCTTCCTCCTCTCTCTCTGCCTACCTGTGATCTCTCTGTCAAATAAGTAAATAAAAATATTAAAAAAAAAGAACTGTTATCCTATAAAAGCCTAAACAAATGAACAAAAAATACTAAAAGGTTCTTTATTTCAACTAGAAAATGAGATGGAGCCCACATCACTGTCTATCAAGAAATTATGTGGGCGCCTGGGTGGCTCAGTGGGTTAAAGCTGCTGCCTTCGGCTCAGGTCATGATCTCAGGGTCCTGGGATCGAGGCCCACGTCGGGCTCTCTGCTCAGCGGGGAGCCTGCTTCCTCCTCTCTCTGCCTGCCTCTCTGCCTACTTGTAATCTCTCTCTCTCTGTGTCAAATGAATAAATAAAATCTTAAAAAAAAAAAAGAAAGAAATTATGTGCATCTATACAATGGAATTTATCTAGCATTAAATAAATATATATTCATAAAAATATAAGATCATCAATATACAGTAAATTTAAAAGGTCGGCTAGATTCATAAAGTAAATTTTCTATGTTTACTACTGAAAAATCAGTTATGGGTGACCTACAGATCTAAATGTAAGATTTTTTTTTAAAAAGGGTAGGTGGAGGGGGGATTCTGGAAGACAGCATAGCAGCTATACACTAGCAGCTCTATGATGACTGTTCCCTTCATATCTTTGAGATAAGCATATGTTTCTTAAAGATCCAAGAGCAAAACTATTGATAAACTGGAGATTTAACTAAGAAGTTTAATTCATCACAAGACATCATTAGTGGAATGAAAAGGCAAGCGACAGAATGGCAGAAGATATTTTCAGCATTTAAACACATAGCTTATATAAAGATTATATAAAGGCAACAAAAATTAAGTACAAAAAGATTAGCAACTCGATAAAGAATAATTAAACTAGAAGAATAACTTCACAAAAAGGATATGCAGAGTCTCATAAATGAATGGAAACCTGTTCATCCTTATTAACAAATATAAATAAAATTACAATGGCCTACCACTACACACCATCAGAATGACTAAAATTAAAAGCACCAAGAAAACCAAGTATTGGTGAGTTTACTCAGCAATTAGATCATACACTTGATGGTGGGAGTATAAATGAATACAACCACTTCAAACATTAGTACATGTAAAGTTAAAAAAGGCATACCCAAGAAAATGCAAAAGGTACACCAAAAAAATGCAAAAGATGAACCAAAAAATGTGCAAAGATCTTCACAGCAGCTTTAGTCACAAGTCTAAAACTGGAAAGAATGTCTATCAATAGTTAAATGAACTATAACATATTCATACAATGGAATACTACATAGCAATGAATACAAACCATTAATTCAATGTAATTACATGAATGAATCTCAAGAACATAATCTTAAATAAAAGAGAACGGACACAAAAGAAAACAATGATTCCACTGATTTAAAGTTCTAAAACAGGCAAAGTAATTCATGGTTTTAAAGTCAGGATACTGGTTGATTTTATGGAAGAGGGGTGATGGGTACTGACTGGGAGAAAGCATAAAGTAGGGCTTCTGGGGTGATGCCATATTTTAAAATTTCACTTTGTGAAAATGCACCACAAATGAATGTGCAATGATCTGTACATTTTCTAATATGTATGTATCTCACTAAACAAAAATCTATTATTAATTTCACTAATGAAGGTATCTGAATCCAAGATCACACTAAAGTTAGGGTGACCAAATTTAACCTCCGGCGATTTGACTCTAGAAGACCACATTCCTGCCATTGTTATAGGGCCTCTAATTCCTTATAATACGCACTGACACATTCACTGTTTTGGTTACTGTAGCTTTTGAGTACATTTTAAAATCTGAGGAAGATGTATTGCTCCCTCCACCTTTTATTCTTTACTTTCTTAACTATTCCTGGACACTGATCCTTCCCCAAAAACTTAAAGTCCATTTTATCTAAAACAAACAAAACAAAACTCAAAGTTCCTCCTAACTTTCCAAAGCAAAAAATGCTTTTTGTCCTCCCCAACACCAGTGCTTTTCATGGCAACTTTAAATGCAATTCATTAAGCTCATGAATAATATTATCACTGTGCATATTAAGAATATCTTTTTTTAGGGTGCCTGGGTGGCTCAGTTGTTTGAGCATCTGCCTTCAGCTCAGATCATGATCCTGGGGTCCTGGGATGGAGTCCCACATCGGGTGCAGGGAGCCCACTTCTCCCTTTCCCTCTGCCTCTCTCTCTTAAATAAAATCTTAAAAAAAAAAGTCTTTATTTCAGAGGTAAAATTTAGTGATCCATATAACATCCAGTGCACATTACTTCAAATGCCCTCCTTAATGCCAATCACCCAATTATCCCTTCCCCCCACTCATCTCCCCTCCAGTAACCCTCAGCTTGTTTCCCAGAGTTAAGAGTTTCTTATGGTTTATCTCCCCCTCTGACTACATCTTGCTTTATTTTTCCCTCCCTTCCTCTACGCTCCTGTTTTGTTTCTTAAATTCCACATTTGAGTGAAATCATATAATTATCTTTCTCTGACTTATTTCACTTAGCACAATACCCTCTAGTTCCATCCACGTCATTGCAAATGGCAAGATTTCATTCTTCTTGATAACCGGGTAATATTCCATTATATATATATACACCACATCTTTATCCATTCATCTGTCGATGGACACTTGGGCTCTTTCCATAATTTGACTATTGTTGATAATGTTGCTATAAACATCACAGTGCACGTGCCCCTTTGAATCACTATGTTTGTATCCTTTGCATAAATACCTAGTACTACAATTGCTGGGTCATAGGGTAGTTCTATTTTTTAACTTTTTGAGGACTCTCAACACTATTTTGCAGAGTTTAAAAATATGTCTTTTCATTGGCTTATTTTTTCTTTTTTTTAAAGATTTTATTTATTTGCTAGAGAGCAAGAGAACACAAGCAGAGAGAGTGGCAGAGGGAGAGGGAGAAGCAGCTTAGCAGAGAGCCTAGTGTGTGGCTTCATCCCAGGACCTGGGATCATGACCTGAACTGAAGGCAGATGCTTAACCAACTGAGTCATCTAGGCACCCCTATAATTTATGTTCTTGAACAGAATTTTATATATATTTTTATTACTACTTAGACTGTAATACATTTTCCATTTCCATTCCAGAGCAGGGCCCCGTACCAAGAAATGTGAATGTTTATATACTTATCAAATATCCAGCCAGCCACCTTACCAAAAGTCCTTCTGATAGATTTTTGTTAAATCCTCTTGATATTCCAAATATACAACCATATCTCATCTAAAATGCATGTTTTTCACTTCTTTTCCATTAATCTTACCACTTACTTCATTTTTATTTTCTTATTTTAGTATGTCTCTCAGAAGTTCCAAAATACTGAAAAGACTGATTCTGATTTACGAAAAAATGGCCCTAATGTTTTGTTAATTTGAAAGCTGATTATCTTCCATATTTGGTCAATTCTATATTTTATTTATTTTGCTTCCTTCTAGAGCTATTTTACTATTAAGAATATCTCCTAGGGCACCTGGGTGGCTCAGTGGGTTAAAGTCTCTGCCTTCGGCTCAGGTCATAATCTCAGGATCATGAGATCCAGTCTCTCATTGGGCTCCCTGCTCAGCAGGGAGCCTGCTTCCTCCTCTCTCTCTATCTGCCTCTCTGCCTACTCATCATCTCTTTCTCTCTGTCAAATAAATAAAATCTTTAAAAAAAAAAAGAATATCTGCTAAATTTTAACATATGCCTCTCCTGGACAATATTAATATGACTCTATTTCCTCCTAAAAAGTATTACTGATTGAGGCAATTAATTATTATTAATACATTTCCAAATACTGAACCACTCTTGCATTCCCCTAATATATCCTTTCCTATCACTGTATTACTCTTTTGATACTCTTATTTTGGTTTTATCTGTAAGGAAAAAATGAGTATATTCTGGATTTTCAGGATATAAAATATTAAACATAGCCCATAAGAGCTTTCTGATTATGAAATAGATGTATTAAAATCTCCCATTTTTCAAATTATGATAAATACATATGAAACTTACTGTTTTAACCCATTTTACGTGTATGATTCAGAAGCATTAAGTTTTTCACATTGCCGTGCAACCATTATCGCTGACCTTCTTAAGTTTTTCATCATCCCAAAGTGAAACTGTAACCAATACATAATTAACTCACTTCCCTTCAGTTTGAGTAACTATTCTTCTATTTTCTGCCTTTATGAATCTGACTCTTTTAGGTACCTCATATAATTGAGATTGTACAATATTTGTCCTTTTACGTTTGGCTTATTTCACTTAGCGTATTTGTCCTCAAGGTTCATCTATATTGTAGTTCATATCAGAATTTTCTTCCTGACAAGGTTAAATAATGTCCCATTGTATGTATATACCACATTCTGTTGATCTAGTTAGTCATCCACAGATGGAACATTTGGGTTGCTTCTACCATTTGACTACAAGAAATAATTCTGCTATGAATAGTGGTGTACATCATTATGTTTTATTCAGTTCTCCTGCAATTATTATCATTTATCCTGTGTTGATAGGAAAATACAAATCTGACTTCTCTTTCTCACAAATTACATCTTTATTATAAATTTCACTGTGTTTTGTTTAATGCTTTAACATCCACTTTGTCAAGTATGAATACTGTCATTTAAATTTTTTGTACATATTAGAAAGATAGTTTGTTCTCCTCAAGGACCATTAAATATGGATATGGAAGAAAGAATCACATTTTTTTAAAGATTTTATTTATTTATTTCTCAGGGAGAGAGAGCACAAGCAGGCAAAGTGGCAGGCAGAGGCAGAGGGAGAAGCAGGCTCCTTGGCAAGCAAGGAGCCGGATGTGGGACTCGATCCCAGGACCCTGCGATCATGACCTGAGCCGAAGGCAGCTGCTTAACCAACTGAGCCACCCAGGAGTCCCAAGAATCACATTTTTAAGAGTTATTTAAGTCTTTTGTTTCTGTCTATTCTAACATAAGCAATTTTATTGATTATAGCAATGTTGAGAAGTCATTAACTGCATACCATCATTTAGGAAAGAAGTTGAACAAATCATGTTTAAAACTGCTTTTCCAGGGACGCCTGAGTGGCTCAGTCGATTAAGCGGCTGCCTTCGGCTCAGGTCATGATCCCAGGGTCCTGGGATCGAGTCCCGCATCGGGCTCCTTGCTTGGCAGGGAGACTGCTTCTCCCTCTGCCTCTGCTGCTCCACTTGCTTGTGCCTCTCTCTCTCTCCCTGACAAATAAATAAATAAATAATCTAAAAAAAACAAAACAAAACAAAAAAACCTGCTTTTCCACTCTAAGATCATATAACTCTTTGCAAATGCAGAATGACTAACAAGTTATGAGTCTGAAAATTTAAAAACCAGACATATTAACCAGCAAAATATTTCCCCCAAAACTTTATTTTTATGTTTTTTTCATGCTTCCTCTGTAAGACCACTTTGCTAGCTATTTATTTATCTGGGTATAGCTGACACACAATGTTAGTTTCAGGTATACAACGTGATACAACAACTCTATACTTAGGCTATGCGCACCACAAGTGTAGCTACCATCTGTCACCATACAGTCCTATCACAGTATCACTGACTATATTTTTTATGCTGTACCTTTTATTCCCATTTATTCATTCCATAACTGGAAGCCTGTATTTGCTACTCTCCTTCTACCATCCCCCCACTTCCATCTCTTCTGGCAACCACCTGTTCTCTGTGCTATTTAGATTTGAATGCTTTTAGGTACAATCAATTTGTGAGAACATTCACTGATGCCTAAAACAGGTTAATATTTCATGAAAATATTACCAAGTATATGAATAAGAAATCATTTTGTTAAGTAACCAATTTTTAATTTTAAATTGTACTAGATGTAAATAAGTATAATAATCTCAAAAATAATTATTTTTATCTTACCACTGCAAGTTGTGTCCTTGAAGCAACAGTGTGAAAAACTGCAGGCATCATAAGAGACTCTTCAACTTTTATTTCCATGTCATTTTCTGTTGAAAAAGTAGTTTTTGGAATAGCAGGTGGACGATCACATAAAATCATTTCTTTGTTAAAAAGAAAAATTGGATTTGTGTCCTGCAGAAATAAAAAAAGCAAAAGAAACTGAAGTAAAATATTATACGTACTGAACATGCACACTGCCCTCAATATATGAAGCAGATAAACCTTACTTTTTAATAATTGAATTGAACCTAACTCCCTATGTGCTGTGAAACTGGAGCATGCTTGTACGAAAGAGGTCATGGACACATACCGTCCCAGCACTGTAGGTGCACACTCTTCGATCTGCAGCCATACATTCTCCTCCATTGACCACCAGCACCTGATGCTGAATAGCAATCTTGTATTTGCTATGAATGGCATGCTTGAGGTCTGCCACACTTTAAAAGGGGTAGGGGTAGGGCAAAAAATTAGTTAGACATAACTTCCCATGACAAACTTTTTATTATCAAAGTAACGCTGTATAAAAATACTTGATAGACATTAATTTCACTCTAAAAATTTTTCTCCAAAACAATAGTATAAAATACAAATTTCTTGTTTCTGGAATCAGATTTCACAATCATCTGGCTGATCTAAGGTGAATAAATCACCCATTTGGCACAACTAAAAGTGAGTCTATAAAATACAGGCAGTAGACATATTTATTTCTGTGTTCTTTATATAACACAGCAAGAGAATATGCTCAAATTAGCATCAGGTCTGTTAAAATCCTCAGAACACAGATGTCTGTTAAAATACTCACATCACATTACACAAACTACATTAAGTATAAACCATAAAATTGCTTCCTTTCCCTACCTTTCAGAAAAATCATCCCTTTATAGGTAAAATTGTATTTTATAAACCAGGACTTTTAAAACAGAATATAGTTTCAAATTCCATTTTTAAAACTAAGATTATTAATTCTACAAGTTATTTAAGTGTCAGATACTCTGTATTGCTATCAAGTCTTTGCTCTTAGGTCCACTACCAAAATACAAGCAGGAATAGTTGTCACTATTTCCTTCCTTGCTGTTTGGCCTCAAAATATATCCTCCCTCTCCCTGACACTTCACCCCACAATTCACAATTACAACGGCATTCATTAGTCAAATATTTGAATCCCCTGGAAAGCTAGAGAATTATTAGATATTATGAGTCCTACAAACTTGGTTAAAAATATTAAGCTTGGGCGCCTGGGTGGCTCAGTGGGTTAAAGCCGCTGCCTTCGGCTCAGGTCATGATCCCAGGGTCCTGGGATCGAGGCCCACATCGGGCTCTCTGCTCAGCAGGGAGCCTGCTTCCTCCTCTCTCCTCTCTCTCTGCCTGCCTCTTTGCCTACTTGTAATCTCTCTGTGTCAAATGAATAAATAAAAAAATCTTAAAAAAAAAATTAAGCTTATTGTATTCTTGAATCAACAAACAAAATAACCATTACTGACTTTATTCATACAAGGGAATAAAAATAAATCACCAAAATACCTGGGACTGACACATGTTACTTTATATAGCTAGCAATTATTTCCTTAGCAATGTCCTGGGAAATTTAGAAGAGCAATCAGCTATGAAAACTTCTTCTATTTGATAGTTTTGATTTGAAATCAGTTTGTTTGCAGGTAAGTTTGTTTACTGTGAATAATATATTCACATAAACAAAGCACAACTTTATGAACTTTAGCGTTTTAGTGAAAGATGACAACTATATAATATGCTAAGATAAAATAAGACATTACTACTCTTATTTTATTAAACAAAGGAATAGTTTTCTGCAAATCAAATAGTCTAACTTTTTGCCTACACAAAATGCAGAAGTGATGAGATTGGATGAAATACAACTTACGTTTGCACTGTAAGTTCAGTGTCAAATGTCAGGGTTGTTCCAGTGTTAACCAGAAATACATATAACTTCATGATGATTTCTCTGGATTCTGTGAGCTTATACCTCACACTCTGATCTGGTTACTAAAAGAAACAGACAAGAAAAATGGTCAGTTATATAAACATAACTATAAATACAAATACCCTCACATAAAACATGTTATTTATGCAGTACAACTATGCCAACAACAAAAAAATAGTTTTTGGTGTCTAAGATGGCTAACTGGACAATTTGGCAAACTTGCTGCTTAAAAAATAAACAGTAATAGGCCTAGGGAAAAGCATAACTATTCTACATTTAAAAAAAATTTGTTTTAAGGAAGAGGTCAACAATCAGAACAAAAATTATGTGTATACTTCACATTGACCTCCTGTACTCTTCTACATTAAGAATTAAAATTAAAAATTTGATCAAATATCTTCCTAACTCAAAAAGTTCTTCTCTGACTGCTTCCTTATAGCAATAAAAAACTTCCTTATAGTTTTGAGGTTAGACTTACTGGTAGCAAATAAGAGTGGCCACTATTTGCAATTTGGAGAAATGAGCTAATTCCAATTCCTTCCACCAGCTGTCTCTTAATCTAAATTCCACCTCCACACTGAGTTAGAAATGCTCCATAAGAAACTGTGACCCTAACAGTTATATCATCTCGTTGAGCAGTAGAAAGTACACAGGTCTAGAAAACAGGATTACCTGAAACAACTGATATTAACTAGCTGTCCAAGTCAAAACGTCATATATAAAATAAACTTCTTCAGGGAGTCTGGGTGGTTCAGTCACTGGAGTGTCTGACTTGTGGTTTGGGCTGGGGTCACGATCTCAAGGTGGTGAGATCAAGCCCTGTGATGGGCTCTACCATCAGAGAGTCAGCTTGAGATTCTCTCTTTCCCTCACTCCCTCTGCCCTTCCCCACCCCTCCTGTGTGCATGTTCTCTCTCTCTCAAGTAAATAAATCTTTAAAAGATGAAATAACATAAACCTCCTCATCTACAAGGGAGAGATTTCAAATCCAGCATTTTTTACAATCTAGAGTAAACCCCCCCCCAAATTAATGAAAGCAATGAAAGACAATAAATTGACAGATACTAGAATATATCTTTCCTTACGCTCTTTCCAATGAGCTTTAGGGTAAAATTATCAGGGAAGAAAGAAAAAAATAAATAATATCTTAAAATCAATGTTCCAAAACCAGTTTTTTAAATGCATTAGATGAAAAACTCATGAATTTAGAACTGCGACTCACCGTCAGGCACTGTGAAAAGGACTACCACTTTTCTTAAAAAGCAGATTAAAACTGGCTTATGTTTGCTTTGCTTGATATTGGCAACTGAATGGCATTACTGGTTAAACTCAGTGAACTGGAAAAGAAAAATTTCTGGATTATCATAGAGAGAAATAATTCAGTATATGACAACATATGGTTATTGTTCTTTCTTTAAAATTCCCTTCTGAAAGAGTAATTTCTACTCAATCTCTCTTCCTAGCTGCACATTCACTGAAACCATAAGAGTATAATTTTGATTCATACCACTCCATTAAGAGACATAAAGGTCTCTAAAAAAACTCTCCAAAAACTGCCAAATTCTACAGCCATTTCTTAGTTCTTAAAAGATAGTGGTAAAAAAAGAGCCTGGCTGTGGAGTCTGACTGCCTCAGGGTTTAATCCTGGCCCCATTACTTGTATATTATCTTGGGCAACTTACTTAATGGTCTTATTTCTTACTTTGTAAAATGAATAAAAATTGTACCTGTAGCAGGCAAACTCTAAAATAGCCCCTCCACCTCTGGGTATCCTTACTCCAGTGAAATCCCCACCCCTACTGGGTATGGGCAGGGCCCATGATCTTTTTCTAACCAATGAAATATGTTAAGGTTAATGAAATGTCACATGATTGCTACTCAAGATTATAACTTCCATCATGCCAGCTGACTTCCTCCCTTGCCAACACTGATGAAGTAATAAGCTGCCATGGAGAGGCCCATGTGGCAAGAAATTGAAGTTAGCCTCAGCAAGAAGCTGAGAGTCGTCTCAGTCTGACAAGCTGCAAGGAACTGACAACCACTGCTGAGCTTGGAAGCAGATCACTCCTTGATTGAGCCTCAGACAAGATGTCAGTCCCAACAAACACCTTCAATGCAATCTTCTGAGAGACCTTGATGCACATGACCCAGCCAGCCTATACCCAGAAAATGTGAACTAAAAGATTTCTTACTCAGCAAAAGATAATCAATACAGTACTGTACACTGCAGGGATATTATGAGAATTAAGGAAGAAAAAGTATGAAAAAAAATTTAACATACTAGCCTCAAGCTCTGCAGGGAACAAAAATTCAATAAACAACCCTAGCACGCCTTCTTGGGCTCTTTTTCCTCTGCCAACTCTGCAGTGTTTGGGTGGGACCTCACCACCATGCCCAAATTCAAGAGTATATTATTTTACAAGTTAAAGGAGTTCTTTTGTTTTCTGAAGGATTAGGTAGCTAAAAGTATGGTGACTTAAAATAGAAGGAATATTGGTAGCAGATCATTCATTCATTCATTCATCCAAATAGAACAAACACTTATTGAGCTTATGTGTCAGGACTGTATTTTGTGAACAAAACAGACATGATCTTTGCCCTGATGGAGATCACAGTCCTGTAGTAGAAAAAGAAATTAAACAAAAAGAAAACATATGTGGCATAAGTTGCAATAAATGCAATGTAAGAGGAGTGGGGTAGCAAGAAGGACCTACTTTAGATTTGGGGGAGCAAAGAAGGCCTCTATGTGGGTTACATTTAAATAGGGTTACATGAATGAGAATAAGCCTGCTCTGTAAAGGTGGGGTAAAGCAGTACAAGAAGATACAACATTTGTGAGCCTAAATATAAAACTTTTATAGTAATCACAACTTTAAGTTATTACTTTTCTTTCCTCTTAAATATTATTTACCCTTTCTGTTTTGGTATAACTTCACACTGAGAAAAAATTTCAGAAATAGTACAAAAAAACTCCCTTGCACCTTTTACCTAGTGTTACCAACTACGTACATTGTGCTCCATTTGTTTTACCATTTGGGCCACTTAATGCTACATGCCTGCTCCTCTCTCTCTCTATATATATATTACTATACACCATACACACAGGATACATTTTTCCTGAACTATCTGAGAGTAATCTGCAGACAGAATGTCTCATTATCCATAGATACTTCAGAATGTGAGTATCCTAACAGAAAGAATTTTTCTCATACATGACCAAAGTAGATTTACCTAATTAAGAAATTTAATATAGATCCATATTATCATCTAATCTACAATCTGCACTCAAATTACTGCCCCAATAATACCCTTGACAGTTTTCCCCCCTCAATCTAGGATACAATTCAGGATAATATATTGTGTTTAAATTTAAAGTCTATTTAATTTCCTTCAATCTAAAACTTCATTCATCTTTTTCTTTTCATGATCTAGGTACAATACTGTTATCAATCCATCAGAGGCTTCAGAAATTATTATAAAGATGGATTCAGTGCCATTCCCCTGTTCCATAATACTTACAGTAAATGAGGGAAATTCTGATAAATGTAGCAGCTACTATGTGCCTTTAACAAACACCACCTTTAAACAAACACCAATCTCTACCTGGCATTCACCCTAAGAAACAGCTCAACCTAAAAACCACCATCATTAACAATGTTTATGAAAACAGCTGCACAAACAAAGCTTATTTGAAAATTAGTCTGTATGTATAAATCACGAATAATGTAAAACAATCTCAAGGACAGTTTTGATTGCTGTGGCTCTAGAACCTAGTGTGACTCTACTATATAGGCACACTTGATACTATCTGTCATTTAGCTTCCTCCTTTCCCTTCCCTTCCTTTCTTCCCTTCTCTCTTTCTCTCATTTCTAACAGTTCCCAAGTATGTTAACGGCAGCATCATTTAGAGAAGCACCTCCTGACCTACCCTGATGTAACATCCCACATTTTCATCCATTATCTATTGTGTGAAGCCATAGCATTGGCAACTTTAACCTGAAGACTCCTTCTGAATCAACTCTCTATGTCCTCATTAATTGTCATCTACCACCCACGGCCTATGCTAGAATAGCATAAGAAAAAAATCTAACTAGTAAAATGAGTCATCATTGCCCCATGGGTCTCACTAGCCCTGGTGCTCTTTGAATAAGTTGTCAGCCTAATGGTAATCCTAAAATTTGTATGGAACAAGAGACCCTGACTAGCCAAAGCAATCTTGAAAAAGAACAAAACTGGAGGGCGCCTGGGTGGCTCAGTGGGTTAAAGCCTCTGCCTTCGGCTCAGGTCATGATCTCAGGGTCCTGGGATCGAGGCCCATATCGGGCTCTCTGCTCAGCAGAGAGCCTGCTTCCCCTTCTCTCTCTGCCTGCCTCTCTGCCTACTTGTGATCTCTCTCTCTGTGTGTCAAATAAATAAATAAAATCTTAAAAAAAAAAAAAAGAACAAAACTGGAGGCATCATAATCCCAGATTTCAAGATATACTACAAAGCTATAGTAATCAAAGTAGTATGGTACTGGCACAAAAACAGACATACAGGTCAACAAAACAGAGAGCTCATAAATAAACCCATGATTATATGATCAATTAATCTTCAACAAAAGAGGCAAGAATATGCAATGGGAAAAAGTCTCTTCAACAAATGCTGCTGGGAAAACTGGACAGCTACACAGAAAAGAATGAAACTGGACCACTTTCTTACACGATACACAAAAATAAACTCAAATGGATTAAGACATAAATGTGAAACACCAAACCCTAAAAATCCTAAAAAAAAAAAAAAAGGCACAGGCAGTAATTTCTTTGACATTGGCTATAGCAACTTTTTTTCTAGGTATGTCTCCTGAGACAAGGCGAACAAAAGCAAAAATAAACTATTCAAAATAAGAAGCTTCTACACAGCAAAGGAAGCAATCAGCAAAACTAAAAGCCTACTGAATGGGAGAAGATATTTGAAAATGGTATTTCTGATAAGTGATTACTATCCAAAATACATAAAGAACACAAGAAACAATAAGTGTTGGCAAAGATGTGGAGAAAAAGTAATCCCTATGCACAGTTGGTGGGAATGCAAACTAGTGAAGCCACTGTGGAAAACAGCATGGGGGTTCCTCAAAAAATTAAAATAAAAACTACCATATGATTCAGTAATTCCACTACTGGGTACTTACAAAAGAACATGAAAATACGATAATTCAAAAATATACATGCACCCCTATGTTTATCCCAGCAGTATTCACAATAGCCAATATATGGAAGCAACCCAAGTGTCCATAGACAATGAAGGGATAAAGAAGATGTAGGGTACACACNTACTTACAAAAGAACATGAAAATACGATAATTCAAAAATATACATGCACCCCTATGTTTATCTCAGCAGTATTCACAATAGCCAATATATGGAAGCAACCCAAGTGTCCATTGACAATGAAGGGATAAAGAAGATGTAGGGTACACACACACACACACACACACACACAATTATTCAGCCATAAAAAAGAATGAAATCTTACCATTTGCAACAACATGGATAGATCTACAGAGTATAAAAGGCTAAGAGAAAGAAGTCGGTCAGAGAAAGACAAATACCATATGATCTCACTCATATGTGGAATGTAAGAAACAAAACATGTGAACAAAGAAAGAGACAAACCAAAAAACAGACTCCTAATTACAGAGAACAAATTGATGGTTACCAGAGGGACAGTGCAGGGGGAGATGGGTGAAACAGGTGAAGGGGATTAAAGTGTACACTTATGATAAGCACTGAGTAATGTGTTTAATTATTGAGTATTATACACTTGAAAGTAACAGAACACTCTATGTTAAGTATACTGAAATTGAAACCGAAAAGCAAAACCAGAAACATAAAGTAAAAAATAAAAGGGAATAGCAAAAACAAAACAAAAACACACACAAAAAAACCACAGGCGATGGTTTCCATGGCCACTAAATACTCTTATTTATTTCACCTGTCCCAAGTATGTAACACAAAAAAATCATCAGTAACTCTTACTGAGTGATTCATTATATGTCAGTCATTATGCTCAGTAATACTATATGTAATAGTTCCCTTATTTTTCATAACATAATCATCATGAAGATTAATTGATCATTATTAATCATGGGTTTATTTATGAGCTCTCTGTTATTTTTCAAGATAATTATATTATTACTGTTTCTTTTTGGAGTTTAGGGAAAAGATTCAGAGATTACTCAACTTGCCTAAAGGTAGAAAGTTAGTATATATGAGATCCAAAAGTTTGGACCCATCTCAGTTTACAACATTTATTCAATAAAAATTTCATCTGAGAATCTAGTATGCCCTAGGCATTTTTTTGTGGGTTCTTGTTTTTGTTTTTAGCTTCAGATAATAAAATAAACAATATGATAAAATTGCCTATTCTCATGAAGCATACATCTTACTGGGCAACCTATACACAAATTCCATGATATCTACTTTCAAAAAGAATAGCTATAAAAATGTAATTATTTGTAATTAAAATTAATTCCAAAATATATGCTTGTATTTTTCTATGTTTTATTCTTTAAAGATATGGATATTGTTGACTTAACAATAACCACTGATTGTTAACATGAAGTAAAAGCCATACCAGCTATATATATCCTAACAATTTCTACTGTGAGAAAGGCTACTATTTTCTCCATCGATCAAATGACAAAACTGTGGTTCTAAAAAAGTTCAATCATCTCTCAAAGTCATATAGCAAAAACAACCAGAGTTCAAATCTATGGCAGGGTCAAAAAAGAAGAACATGAATGTACTACTAAACACATGTAGTAAATACATCCCATGACTTGCCATTTTACTAGTAGTTCCTTTAGAAGTCCCAATAGTTGTTTCCCCCATCTTTTAAGTCTTAATTTTCTTAAATGCAATATAAAAAAAATTCTAAAATTAAATAAGGGGGGGTAGGATGGCAGAACACTGCAAAATGTGACATGGTAAGGTTTTCAAATGAAAAATAAGTCGCCCTCCATGAACTGGTATGATCCTAGGTTATGGGAGAACAAGTTTCCCTTGGGTACACAGATAACATGGTTCCTTGCATGTGGCAAAGACTGGAAATTATTCCATACTGTGGGTCATCTTTGCATGGAGATTCTCTGAAAACTTCACAGCTAAAGAAATGCACACAGAAGAACTTACTTTTGGTAGCCGAGAAAAACATGTCTGAGTGAAATACTAAAAGTGGCATTCTTTGCTGTGTAGCCCTTGGGCTGTATAGGCACTGTTCTAAGGGACAAGTAGAGTTGCAGAGACTCACTCTACTCCCAGTACTGCCTTCTGCTACTCAGGGTACACAATGGGGGCTGCTGACATGTCAGGGACCCCACAGCTTCTGCTGGCAGCAAGGAATAAAAGCAGCCTTGGAATGGGAAACCCAGAAGGTCACCTGCCTCCAGTCACACTTTCAGAAAGAAAGGCAACTCAGGATCTGGGAGTCTCTGGGCAGAAGGTAAAACTTAATGTGTTGGCCTCTATCCCCAGCCTGCCAGGCCCTTATCCCTTAGGTGGTTCCTGTGTGTCCAGAAAAAAAATCTCCAATTGATGTCAACTGAGCATAAAGCATGCCCACCACCCAGAATGGCCCATTCTGGACACATGGGACAGGGCAAGGCAGAAGTTTTTTCTCTTGTTATGTAAACACCTATGTAATAGCCTTGATCTTGCCTCTTAACCAGCAAAGCCTAAATACTTATCCGGTCCTTCACAGAAAAAGTCTGTCAGCTTCTGCTCTAAGGCTTGGGCAACTATAGCCAATTCAGTGAGAGCCTACACATACCTGAGTTATCACCAGGCATCTAGCAGTCAAGAACTGAAGTCTAATGGCGAACACACGCTATTTGCAACTCTAACACTGCATGGAAATGATGGCAACAACAGCAGACAGGAAGCTCTCCAGGAGACAGGCCAAGAATTGCCCAGCTTTCTTTCTAACGATGACAGGATTCTGGACAGGTCATAGGATTGACTCATTTTCTGACTTATGGGGGAGGGTTAAGGGGAGAAATCCAAAAAAGGACCAATCTTTCCATTACCGGTTTCATCATTTAATCCAAATATCAAAAGATGGGATCTGACTTTCTCCTCAAAACTGGTTAGTGGGACACTGTTAGAAAAGAGATTAAGGGTAAAACAGTTTAAAAAAAAAAAAAAAGTTCCAATGAATTAGTAAGAAAATCACAGAAATCCACAACAGTGCATGAGAAAGTAATCCAAATAGTCAACCAATGAGGAAAATACAAGAAACCTCTTCAGTAATCAAAGAAATACAAATCTATAAAAGACATTATTTTTGGGCGCCTGGGTGGCTCAGTGGGTTAAAGCCTCTGCTTTCGGCCCAGGTCATGATCTCAGGGTCCTGGGATCGAGGCCCGCATCGGGCTCTCTGCTTGGCAGGGAGCCTGCTTCCCCCCCCCACCTCTCTGCCTGCCTCTCTGCCTCCTTGTGATCTCTCTCCCGCTGTGAAATAAATAAATAAAATCTTAAAAAAAAAAAAAAGACATTATTTTCACCTATTAAACGAGAAAAGTTTCAGTCTAAGAGTCCTGGACTTTCAATCTAAGAGAAAAGAGATACAATAAAGTAAAAATGTTAGTTTGAACAAAAATTTTTCTCTTTGCGTAAAACTCATATTTTACAGCCCCACTGAAATAAAGGCAGTGACAATCCTAGAGCAATAAGTACAATTCTTGTATAGTAAAGAATTAATCTTATCCAAAGAGAGGTCTGGACTTTACCCTTGGCTATGAGGAGGGGAACTTGACATCTCTAGAATGTCCTGTTTGACAGGAGTGTCTTTGTTTGGGGGCTTCAGAACAGTCTAACAATGTGATTTATGATGGGGGCTTTAGGACACACAGTACCAGTTCTCATCTCCAGAAGAAATGGAGACTACAAACATTAGCTGGACCTCCAGGAAGAGCTAAAGACTAAAGGTCAGCTACCATGTAAAAATAATAGGACATCAATAAAAACTCCAGACACCAAAGACTCAGGTAAGCTCCCTTAGTTAGCATTACTTTATGTACTGTCACACACTTCGGCTAAGAGGAAGTAATGCTATCCATGAGTCCATGGGAGAGGGCAACCAGAAGCTCTGCATTTCAAACCCTTCCAGACTCGACTCTATGCATATCTTCTTCTTCTGCTTTTAAAGTTAATTTGTATCCTTTTGCTGTTAAAAAAAAAACAAACGAATAAATTGTAATTAAGTAAAGCATTTCCCCTAAGGTCTGTAAGCCATTCTAGTGAATTCTGGAAGCCGAAGGTGGTTATAGGGACCCCAAATTTGTAGTCAGCTGATTTGAAGTGAGGGTGGTCCTGGGCATCACCAACAGGTCTCTGGTATCCGAAGTGAGAACAGTCTTATGGCAAATGTTCCATGTAATTCTAGAATCTTTGTACATCTAACTCTAAAAATCACTGTACACCCATGCTGTGGTTTCTAAAAGGAACCTTTGGAGAAGTGGCTGATTCCAAAGGTCTTGAGTAGAAAAATATACTAATCACATAAGCCTGGAACATTAAGATGTGCCATTAAGCAAAGAAGCTATCAAAGACTAATTAATAAAACCATGTCAAAAGGGCAAAGAAATCAACCTGAATGAGCTTTCATGACTAAGATGGGGCAGTCTGTTCACTGAAAGAATACTTACAAATACTTAGTATAAAATCTGTAAATATTCCTGTTCATAATAATACAAAAAAGGAAGAAACAAATCCTCAGTGAGTTAGAGTAGCAACCTATTATGAAACTAAAAAAGGAAAGGATTTAAGGACTTATCCTCTTTCCTACATGAATTATATTTCAGGATAAACAATATAATGAAGAAATAACTTTTTACAGAAAAGCTCCATCTATTATTATAGACAGAATATGGAAGATGACAACTGCACAATGAAATAATGGATCTACACATCAATAGACATTAAAATAATTAAAAGAAATGTGACAGATTAAGCTTGTTGACAAACATGAACATACTAATCACTTGTCACACTGCTACCAACTCGTGTCTCTGTGTTTCAACTGAAAGTATTTAGCTTATCTATAAAATATTCTTGCCCACCTCTCCCCCAAAAAACACAAACCCAAATTTAACGAAACCTCTACTTCTACCTACAGTTACCAGTTTATAAGTAACACAAGTATACAGAAAAAACAAAAAATATTATAAGAAAATAATCAGGGAAATTCAGAAATAAATGTTCAATAGAACAATGACCTAGCTTAACAAATGGTCTCAAAAAAAGAGGAAGAATTCTACCTATTAAAGAAGATGTAAGAGATAATAATCAAATGTAATGTGTGGACCTGTTTTGATCCTGAATCAAAATACTATAAAAAACACTTTTGAAGTAAGTGTGGAAATCTAAATATGAATTGGGTATTAGAATTACTATTCCTTTTGGGGCATGATAATGGCATTTTATTTATGAAATAATGAATTCTGAAAAGTTAATGTGTTAAATGATATTTGAGGTGTTTTAAAACAGTCTAGCAAAAACAAAGGCAGAAAGGGGAGAGAGAGAGGGAAAGGTAAGTATGGCAAAAGAACAGATTAAGATCAGCAAAATACTGGTAACTATTAAAGCACATAGTATGGACAGATTAGATTCACTACATTATTCTCACTACTTAAAACAAATGGATGGTTACCAGAGGGAAGGAGCAGTGGAGCTCAGGTGATGTATGAAAGTGCTGAAACTAAGACTGTATGTCAACTAACTGGAATTAAAATAAAAATTAAAAAAGAATATTCTTCTCTACTTTTGTATATGTTTGCAAATTTCCACAAAATAGTACAAAAATTATAAGTATCTTGATAATCATATTCAACACTCATATATTATAGGTGGGCATCTACTATAAATAATTATGACTTTTTTGGGAAAGTAAATGGTGTTCATGGTTAGGTAAGTAAAAGTTCTATAAACAAATTTCTCTTAACCTAGAAACTGTACCATAAAAATTTTCTTATAGAAAAAATGAGGTATAGTTGAAGTATATACAAAATACTTCACTACTTGTGTATAGTGTTAAAAATACTTGGCTACTCATTCATCTATTCATACAGTAAAATAGGACATATAATAATTTTTAACAAAGCTTATGGTATTGAGTGAAAGCAGTACATGCAATATGATTACAAATGTGTAAAAAGAATAGAGGAAAAAGATGAGAGAGAAATACACCAGAACAGTAAAAATATGTACCTCTAGTACTGGAATTAGTAATAATCTAGTAAAACAATTAGCTGCTGCCAGAATACATCACCTTCCTGGTTATAATCTAACCTAAAGTGAGGGAAAAACAACTGACTTTTATAGAGGAAGAGCTTAATGGACCTGGATTAAATTATTATTATTATTATTTTAGATCTTATTATTTATTTTTGAGAAAGACAGTGCGTGTGAGCAAGCAAGAGCAGGAAGGGAGAAGGGACAACCAAACTCCCCGCTGAGCAGGGAGCCTGACACAGGGCTCCATCATCCCAGGACCCCAGGATCATGACCTGGGCCGAAGGCAGCTGCTTATTAACCTACTGAGCCACCCAGGTGCCCTGTGGTTTAAAATCTTATTCTGCTACTTAAGGCTGAATGAGCTGAGAAAAGTAATTAAAACATTTTCCTTGCTGGGCTATTGTGGGTATATCTGTTCTTCGAAATTTATAAGACTACAGTTACAAGAGAAGGGGAAGTGGCAGCAAGAGCTGTGAAGGGAGGGGGCACCTGGGTGGCTGAGTTGTTTGGGCGTCTGCCTTTGGCTTGAGGCATGGTCCTGGGATCGAGCCCCACATTGGGCTCCCTGCTTAGTGGGGAGCCTGCTTCTCCTTCTCCCACTCCCCCTGCTTGTGCACTCTTTCTCTGTGTCAGATAAATAAATCTTAAAAAAAAAAAAAAAAAGAGCTGTGGGGGGAGTGTCATGGCATATAATTGAAACAAGATTAGGCCATGAGATAACTGATACGAAATGATGGTTACATGTGGCTCAATATTCCACTGCCTATTGGTGTTAACTTTCATAAAATGTAAATATAAAAATAAAACAACAAAATAAAACTTACAGAACATTTCCAAAGGTTCCTCACTCCTACAAGAGAAGAAAAATAGTATGGCTAAAAGCTTGGCTCAATAACCTGGTTTTTCTATATTTTGGTTATGTTTTTGTTTTTGCTTTTTTGAGCAAAGCTGTGAGTTATTCTCAAAAGCAAGTCCATTCTATAAAAGCCTGCTGTAAAGAACCCTGTCTGCTCTGAAATCTAACTCCTGACAATGCCTATATAAGCGTGACATGCATGTTAGAAATTATGTGTCCCACATTTCCCGCCATTCACACTAGACAAAAATTTTTTAATTTCTCCCCACACCTAGGGGCCATATTTTCTTATGTTAATAGCAAGCTACTAAAATACTTTCTGAAAGCAGTTTTTCACTGTGGTGCTAAGAGAATTTTTTTTCATAATTTCTCAAAGAGATTTGTGAACTTGTTAAATAAGTCTGGGCCCAGCATATAGTAAATCTCAGCATATTATACTCGTAGAGAGTCCATGAACAAAAGAATATACAAATAATGTATAATATATAGGGGTTTTGTGGACAATAATTGCAAATACAATGTAAATTACAAATTCCTATAAGTAAGCACATATATACAGAAATATACAAATCAAACTTCCATGCTATACCAACACCTAATCTATATACAATATAAAGGCTATGCAGCTCTTTCTTACTCTCAAACTACACCTTCAGCCTTTAATTTTTCAGCAAAAATCACCACAGACATGAAAAATAAAATTTACTTTCAAGTTAAGAGTTTTCCTGGACTATCACTGCAAGGAGAAGAAAGTTGACCTTGAGGACACCCAAAGTACCTGCCTAGTCAAGATTCTTTAAGAGAAAGTTTACGTACAGGGCTCAAGCCATCTATTTAAGGAAACAGACCAAATTCAATCTCTGTCTTGAAGGGCTGTACAATCTTATGAGGTTAACAAAATGTAACTAACAATTCAAAAAGCCAGAAGTGAAAGAAATAGTAAATGTCCCGAAGTTCCATTACTCTTACATGAGCACTCTGAGCACAAAGGGATATCATATAGATCACCATTTTTCCATCACCTAAATCTCCTCATAATCCTGCCTGACCTTAAATTCTCTCTTCTGTATCTTAGCTCCTAAATCACTAGAGTCTTTTCTAAAAAAATCTACTTCTGTCTTTAGCTGTTACTTCAACTCTGGATTACTAATTTTTAAGTGATCATATCAGTTTCACAGCAAGATTTGTTTGGTTCAAGAAAGATTTTATTTCTACATTTAATTTTTTTCTGTATTTCATATACTGGACACATAGGGTGATGGAAATGAATTTTTATGTAAGCAAAAGTAAAAGTTCTGATTCAGATTCTACCTGTAAAGCATGGTTTATAAAAATTAATAAAAATTATAAAAATGATTAAGTGCTCTAAATGGGTAACAAAATAAAAATGTGTTCATAATATTTTAAATTCTCTTATTAAAAGAAATATAAAACTTCTTATAAAGACTAATTTGGCATAATCTAAATCAATTATAAAATTGTACTGAATTACATGTTCTCCAGACAATCCGCGAGCCACATGACTTTATTATCAACTAAAAACTTGTAAAAAAAAAAAACTTTCTCATCACTACAAATCTAGATTTTTGTTTGCGAATGTGTAAGATGAGAATGTTAACAATACCTGTCTCCTAAAGCTTTTTGGAAAACAACTAAAAATATCTATGCAAAGAGCTTAATATTTAGCACAATGACAACTGCACATTACAAACTCCAAAATGTTACTTAGGAACAGGCAGTAACTCTTGCAACATAACACAAACTATTCAAGAGCATCTACTAAGTGAATAGGCTCTCACAAGTACTCTTAGAGGGTGCCTGGGTGGCTCAGTGGGTTAAAGCCTCTGCCTTCAGCTCAGGTCATGATCTCAGAGTCCTGGGATAGAGGCCTGCATCAGGCTCCCTGCTTAGCAGGGAGCCTGCTTCCTCCTTTCTGCCTGCCTCTCAGTCTACTTGTGATCTCCATCTCTCTGTCAAATAAATAAATAAAATATTTTTTTAAAAAAAGTACTCTTAGAATACTACTTGCAGTAGTAAATAATAAAACAGAGTTCAAATAATTAAGAGAGATCTCATCCAACTAGCTAACTTTTGGTAATTTCCTTAGAGCCAAGGTATTCCAAGGCTCTTTAATTAAAAACAAACAAACAAAAAAACCCAGAAAAACAAAAATAATAATAACTATCTCTACTTTAAACATCTCCAAAGTATTTCTCCTACTGACCTTTTTGGGTTCACCAATGGTAAGCAACTTTGTTTAATATGTCATATGTGAATAAGTACTCTTTCGTCTGTATACTCCTCTTTCCCACTTATTCCCAATTAAGCTATCTAATTCAGTGGTTACCACTGCATACCCAAGCTCTGACAATAACCTAACTGAGCTCCTTCTACCCTGTGGATTTTATTTCAAATCAATCCTGGAAGACACCACCAACTAAAAAATCTGAGATCTTATTTTAATGTCACTTTACTTCTCCCCAACTAAAAATGCTTCATAACATTTACTTGTCTAAATCCCTTGGAGTAAACAATCCAATATTGCCTTTTTGTGCCTCATTAATGAAGCCCCATACCATTTAAAATGACCTCCTGATGAGAGATGAATAAGCCCTGGTCTTCAGTGCCTTTACTCATGTCACTTCATTGCCTCCATTTTGTAACCATGATGTCACAAACATCTTGTAAAGTCTTCACCAATCTACTGGCTGTCAACAATCTTCCATAAGCACTTAAGGCCCCCAACTTCAAATTTCAGCTAATCAAATATTAGTGTCTGTATCCAGAAAGTAAATAAATGTCTTGCTCTACATTTTTCCCCATGTGCCAAATGCCTTACATTCCATAAACTGTATTTTAAACAGCTAGAGAAAACCTGGCCATGCCTTACACCTCTCTTCAAGACACCACAGTGTCTTGTACACCTACTACCAAGACATTAGACAGTCAATAAATGAGGCCAAGGCTATGGAGAAGGACTAGAGCAAGAACCACAATTGTGAATCAGAAATACAAAATGGCTCAAAGAGAATCCACAAGAATACTTTATTTATAAGAATGTACAATTTATATATTCTATATGCTTGCTACCAAAATAAGATGATACAACAAAGCTGAATTCACTCTTCGGTATATAACTGTTAAAACATAAAGCAAAAAAAAGTGGGCATTAGTAATAGTGACCACGCACACGTTTGGTCATCCTGAAAATGAAGAGATTTCATCCTGAAAAAATACTGGAACAGAAGTAAAAAAGATCTGGGTTTTAGTCCTAGATTCACATCTTTACCTCTGTGACCTTGAGAGCCTAATTTCACCAAATCTCATTTCCTCACCTAAAAATTGAAAAGGGTAGACTGGTTAATTCCTCCAGGTTTTTATAAAATGCTAGGTTGATTTATGTTAAACTCGGGAGAGTTTCTAAAGATTAAAAAAAGTAAGAAAGTATATGCTATCTCCTTTCAAGGAACTTAATCACATAAAATGAATGCGACACTGCAATGCAATACATAATATTACAGAGATATGCAAAAGTTATGTTGAGAAGGATTGGGCAAGAGTTCACAAAAAGATGTCATTTCAAAAAAGTACAAAAAAAGGATATGTAAAATTGAGTTCCTGCTAGAAACCAATGATTTACCCTCCTCAATCACATTTGCTAAAATTTAAGAGAATAAGCTTAGCAAATCACTAATTTCCTTGAAAAAAAATCAATCATTAAAAAGAGCTAAACCTTTCATCAACTTAGGAAGTTGGGATTGCTAATTAAGCACATTTTCCCTTAACTTACATCAAATCTATCAAATTTCTAAGTGGCCTGCATCTAAATGATCTAGAACTAAATTCTTACATGCAATGGTGAAGTGCCACCATATAAGTCAACTGCTGCTAATTCAGAAATTAATTTTATGACATAAAATTTTAGCCTTAATACATAACATGGTATTACTTTTCACCAAATAGTCAAGATTTTCTAAAATTTGCCACAATGCTCATTTCTACATAAAATTAATTTTTATAAAATGAAATCAAACTTAGTAAGACAGAAGCTAGCCCAATTTAAAATTAAAAGCAACAGGTTAGTAACTCAATAACGACACAAGATTTTCTTAAAATTATGTGGTCCTTCGCCTAAAAAATGTCTTTAGTTTCTGTTCATTGAGACAGTAATTATTAAGTGACCATTATAAATACTTATCTCTGTGCATACATCTATATATGGGGAGTAAAACAGAGACCCTGTAGGAGAGGACATTTATCAAAACATGTCAAACATAGTCTAACAGTTATTAAAACTGGGATTCTGGTCCATTGATAGATAACTTATGGAACAAAACAGATACAATTATATCTTCATATACACATATGCAGATAAATAATAATAGTAGAAATTGTTCAAGCAACAGTACTATGACAAATGGCTATCCATAGCATGCAGAAAAATAAACTTTATCAGAACTGCCATCAGTTTTTACCCTTTACGTTACTTCTAATGACTGAAATGAACATTGTTGACTCTTCTTATCTCACAATGAGCACGCTGGCAGTTTTGACAAGAATAGAAATCCATACAACTTATAAAGAGATTTAATCTGGTTCAAAATTAAAATTGTGTAAATTAAACTGTACAAACCAACAATTCTACCTTTGAAAATACATTGGAAGCAAGTAAACAGACAAGTGTACAAAAGCATACAGTCAATGAATTACTTTTAACAATGAAAAATCAGAAAGCTATCAATCATGATTGGTCAAATAAATTATGGTACAGCTGTATGACATTATTTAGACATTTAAAAATGTTAGCTCTATACATACTGATTAGTGATATATTTATTATTCAATAAGAAAAACAAGTTACAGTATATGTGATTCTGTTTGTGGATTTGTTATTTTATTAACTAATGGTGAGGGAGTACATGTATACACAAGCATTAAAAAAAGTCTGGACCACTAATTTTCTAAATATGTCTCCTGAAGCAAAGGAAACAAAGGTAAAAGTAAACTATTGGGACTACATCAAAATAAAAACTTCTGCACATGAAGGAGACAATCAACAAAACTAAAAGGCAACTTATGGAATGGAAGATATTTGCAAATGACATATATAGTAAAGGGTAAGAACTTATAAAACTCAACTCCCAAAAAACAAATAAATTAAAATAAAAAATGGGCAGAAGACATGAACAGACATTTCTCCAAAGACATACAGATGGCCAACTGACACATGAAAAGATGTTCATCATCACTTACCATCAGAGAAATGCAAATCAAAAGTACAATGAGATAATACCTCCCCCCTGTCAGAATGGCTAAAATCAAAAGCATAAGAAACAAGTGTTAAAGAGAATGTAGAGACAAAAGAACACTCCTGCACTGTCTGTGGGAATGCAAACTGTAGCAGCTGCTATGGAAAACAGCATGGAGGTTCCTAAAAAAGTTAAAAACAGAACTACGATTCAGCAATCACACTACTGGGTATTTACTCCAAAAATATAAAAACACTAATATAAAAACACTAATAAAGAGATGCATGCACCCCATGTTTACAGCAGCATTATTTACAACAGCCAAATTATGGAAGAAGCCTACATGTCCATCAACTGATGAAAGGATAAAGATGAGGTGGTACACATACACACACACATACACACACACACACACACACACACACACACACACACACACCCAAGAATATTATTCAGCCATGAAAAAAAAACGAAATATTGCCATTTGCAATGACATGAATGGATCTAGAAGTAACAGAGCAGGAAAAATACCATATGATTTCACTCATATGTAGAATTTAAAAAACAAAACAAATGAAAATAGAGGGGGGGGGAAGAGAGGAAAACCAAGCAACGGATTTAAAAAAGAACTGATGGTAACCAGAGGGCAGGGAGTTGGGGAGATTGGTTAAATAGGTGATGGGGATTAGGGAGTGCACGTATCACGATGAGCACTGTGTGCTATGTGGAATCGTTGAATCACTATATTGTACACCTGAAACCAATAACACTAGGTTAAATAACTGGAATTAAGAACAATTTAACATCAATCTTTTTATAATGGCTACTTCTGGGTGCAAGACTTTCACTTTCTCTGGTCTCCTTAAAAATCACATTTATAATCAGAGGTAAAGACACTTATTTCCATTTTGAAAAAGAAAAAAAAAGACAACACTTTATGCATAACAAAGAAATAAAGAACCTGAAATATGGTAGAAGAGTTGGTCCAACTGAAAGAACAAGACAATGACCCCCATCTGCTGCCCCCATTCTAACCTCAATCTGCCATCCCAGTGTAGACAGATAGTGCCTTCCCGACTCTACCAAATTCCCTACATGGTCATTCATATTTAGTTCTCGAATTGTTATCTTTACATACATATAAGAGGGAAAACAGGAATGTGAAAAGAACATAGATTTGGAATCAGAAGAGCTATATTTAAGTCCTATCCCCACTATCAACTGTGTGACCCTGACTAACATCAACAAACTTAAAACTTAAATTACCTTTTTTTTTTTTAAGATTTTTTATTTTTAAGTAAGCTCTACACCCAACATGGGGCTCAAACTCCAAGATCAGGAGTCACACACTCCACAGACTAAGCCAGCCAGGTACTCCTAAACTTAAATTATTTTGACTACAAAAAGATACTCCCCATCTCATAGAGTTGTTGTGAAAATGGAAAGAATCTACATATAAACTATAAAATTAGGCAAACTGAAGTGCAATACAAACATCAGTTACTGTTGTTTAATTCAGATCTCTGCCTCCAGGCACAGGACAAGCACTCACCTGATGCTAAATATCTCCCATTAGCAATCATGTTACCACAAACTTGACATACCCACATTTCAATTGAGTGCTTTTCCTTTAAAACTATTCCCCAACTTCTTTTTTCAAAAAAGCTATTATTCTCCCATTTTTCAGAACTTCAGTTTTTCCTAAAACCTATCCATTTTTCCTCTAGAGTTCAACCCTTCATTTTCCAATGACATAACCCTTATTTTAAAGTCTGGAAACTCTTCTCGGTGCCTTTAAATCTCCATGTTGCTCTAATTCATCCTGAGCATTCCTACCAGTTACAACCACTGTCATCAGGCTACATCCCTCCTCAAGAATCTTCCTACAGGGGTGCCTGGGTGGCTCAGTGGGTTAAAGCCTCTGCATTCGGTTCAGGTCATGATCTCAGGGTCCTGGGATCGAAGCCCGCATCGGGCTCCCTGCTCGGCAAGGAGCCTGCTTCCCCCCCTCTCTCTGCCTGCCTCTCAGCCTACTTGTGTTCGCTCTCTCTCTGTCAAATAAATAAATAAAATCTTAAAAAAAAAAAAAAATCTTCCTACAGCCTCGCAGTTGACTACAGCAGGACATAAATCTCTGTAGCTCTGTAGCTTGTTTCTCTGCAGCTCTCTTCTGTGACCTCAGTATAGTACTTCACAGTTTCACTGAATTTCATTATCTGTCTGCTCCTTTAAGAACGTGAAATTTGCCAACTCTGGCTTAAAGCTACATTAATATTAAAAGGGCAGACTTTGAAGCAAGACTTAGCTCTATGTGAATCCCATCTCTCCCAATGAAGCTCAGACAACCTGTACACATCAGTTTACCATCATTAGACTGAAATGATACCTTTTACAGTGTATTTCAGACTCCTTTACTGTGCAAGGACTATAATAAAAGCTCTGAAAATGGTGGCGATTATAACTTTAACTAAACTCCAACATTCATGGACTTCATAATTACACCCTAGTTACCTTTCTAGAAATATCTCTACCTACTCCTTTACATGAAACTTATACATTCTCTCACTTTATATAGCTCTCCCAATACAACTCCTCCAATTTCTACTAATATGAATTTTACTCAGCCAACTACAGTCCAAAAACATGGTTCTATTAGCACTTCTGGGAAGTTTTCCCTAACCACAGGTGGCCCACAAGTACTCTTTTCCTTCCGAATTCACAGAGCTCTTACTAGCTATATAAAGTAGTAGAAATTATCAGAGGGGGAAAAAAAAAAATCTCACATCATAAAAGGACATTTGTTCCACCTGCATCCTCTTGGGATACAATCAGCTATAAATGAGGGGGAGAAGGAAGATATAAAACCATCTCCTACACCCGTGAAAAACACTGTCTACCCAATTCATCAACTGGAGATTAATTTACAATTTCCTCTTTGAGAGACAGCCACCATAATGATCAGGTCAGCTATTCCAGTTTATTGTCAACTATTCAAAATTTAGAACTAGCTTCCTAATGAAGAAAACGGGAAAAACCTCAATTTCTGACTTTCCAAACTGAACACATTCAGTCATTATTCATTCTCTATTTGTTAAATATCCAACATAAGCCAGAAACTGTGCTAGGTGCTGGGATTACAAATTCCGACAAGCTGCTTTCGGGTCTAGCAGAATTCACAAGATTTGGATGAACTAGATATGTTGGTCCAAAAGTTTCATAGAGAAAGAATGAGAATTAGGAATAATTTGGGGACACCTAGGTGGCTCAGTCGGTTAAGTGTCTGCCTTCGGCTCAGAGGTCATGATGCCAGGGGCCTGGGATCGAGTCCCACATCAGGCTCTCTGCTCAGCAGAGAGTCTGCTTCTCGCTCTGCCTCTTCCCCTGCTTGTGTTCTCTCTCTCTCTCAATCTCTCTCTCTCTCTCTCTCTCACAAAAATAAATAAATAAATAAAAATCTTTAAAAAAAAAAAAGGAATGATTATGTTTGATTTGCAATTCTGGAAATTGCAATTTGACCTCGTTGAGGGGTCACTGTATGCTGCATCAGTGAAAATGTTCACCACAAATGGAATGTCTAGGTTAACCAGGGGACTGAAAACTGGACTTCAAACCCTCCAAATCAGATTATTTCCATCTGATCTTACCCTATTTTTCTGCCAAGAGGAAAAGAAAAAGAGAGAAAGAGTAGGTCAGTTATTTTCCTCACATTCCCCCAAAGAGAACTTTTTCCATAATAAAAGTTCAGTGCTTCCAAAACGAAGCTACAAGTAGACAAACAATTTCGTATAAGACAGCACCCAAAGAATGTAGACAACAGGAATACTTTTAATAGTTTGGCTTTAGGTTTTTTTCCTGTGTATACAGAAAAAATGTATGTGTATATACAGACAGTTTGGTTTTACAAAAATGAGAACACATCATGCATACTGCCATACACCTTGTTTGAGCTGAATAACATAATGTGTGAGAATCTTTCCACCAATACATATAAATGTATTACACATTTTGCTGTCCTGACATTAATAAAAATTATGTAAAATACATGACTTACAGATAACTTGAATTTGAAATATTAGTAAACAATTTAAAAAACAAAAGCCCCAATACAGAATATCATTACATTTGTCATTCTGAATTAGTCTCATTCATAAAAACTTAATTCACTTTGTATTATGGCATTTAAACATGTTCTTTCATATATGCTATATCATTTGATAACTTCTGCTTACCAGAAATTCAAAAAAACCATTAAAATGAATTTAAGTCAAGTTTGCTAGAAAATAGCTCTCCTGCCTCCAAATTATACCAATTATGGAAGCCACATCCATTTTTTTCCTGTAGTATTGTTACCAACTGAAATATAACATAACATCCAGGGCTGTGCCTGGTGTAATTTTTAAGGGATGGCAAGATCAAGTTACAACACTCCCTTTAAATGTGAACTCAGGTTTTCTAAACTCTTAATGTTCACCTAATTATGTCTATAGCAAAAGTGTTATATTCTATGCTTCATTTTATAATAACTTAGTTTAAAAATGAAATCAAAATTATATATAGCAAAAATAGTGAATTAGCTTCATTCTATTAAACCATATGAAAAATACAGCAATATCAAAAAAAGGATATGTCCAACTTGAATTTTCAGAATAACGGCTAAAACAACGATGGATATATTAACAGTATGGTACTGATCTAATATTTCAACAGATTTTCTGGATAGCTGCTGATCAATTATTATGTGTTAGAATGAGGGAAAAATGTGCACAGGCCCAAACCAGTAACAAGAAATGGAAATGGGTCACAATTATTTTCATACCTTAACATAATTATAAGCCCAATAAAATATGAGAATTCAAAAGAGAGAAAAATCATGGAAGTGGGAAGAAGGGTGGGATGTCATTCCATAATCCTCAGGGTACTCACTAAACAGCTGTGAAAGAAACAAACAATGAAAGAAAGGGTGCATGAAGGCACTCACATACTAGGAAAAGCTAATTTGAAAGGACATCAACTTTACTGAGGGATGGAAAGAAATGCCACCCTCTCAGGGACCACACAACAGAGATCTACGTATAGGCAATTAGCTTTTTAGGCTCACAATAATAACCAGAAATGTGATAATTAAAATTTACATACTTTTATCTACAACAGTAAGTACACATCTTCAACCTAGCACTCTACAATCTGCTTCTCTAGCATTATATCTATCCTAGCATCTGAAAGCAGCCGGCATTTGCAATATATGTTTTTTAAAGTTTCCCAGAGTTCAAAATTTCCTACAATCTTATATACAAAGCTTACATACAAGTTCTTATTCATTATTGCAGAAGCTAAAATTGTGCATTGCAGGGATTTAACATTTCTTGAAAACATAAATGAATGTAGGTACAAGCTCCCTTCTGGCCTTGCTGGGTTTCCTGGAACAAACCTCTGTGCCTTTGCACATGCGGGGTTACAGTACATAACTGTTTCCTTACTATTACCCCAAAACTCTGAGTATCTGTAGAGCCCTCACTATCACCATTCTCAGAGCCCCCTCATTTCTATTAGTCCACCCTGAGTAACCTTTTCACTTTTTCATGTATATGCCAATTATCTCAGAGCCTTCCCATTTACTATTCCTGCTGCCAAGAATATTCTTGCCCCAGTTACACAGCTAGCCTCCTCACTTCTCCTGGGTCTTTATTTCAAAGTTACCAAACAGTGAGGACTTCCTTGGCCACTTTATCTAAACCCCCCAACCCTGATACTCATCTCCTCCCTTCTGGTTTTTTGTTTGTTTGTTTTGTTTTGTTTTTCCCCCTTTCCTAACATGTATCTCCTACTCCTTATTTTTCTTGAATTCAGGATTTGGTTTGTTCACTGCCAAATTCCCAGCATTTCTTGACTAGTGCCCGGCACACAGTAGGTACATGATAAATCCCGAGCCAAAATTTGTTGAGGTGGCTAGGACATCTTTTTAAGGAAAAGTGAAATGACTTATCCATGTCAGATCATGCTTCTAAAAAATATCCCCCTACACTCCATAAAAACCCAAATCTCCTTTCATAACTTTCTTTCAAACTTGCAATAATGCTCCAATATTGTAATTATATTTATGCAGGACTCCAATTTCCTATTGTAAGGCAAAAACATTTTCTTACACATTCCTATATACCTTGCGATAACTGGTTCAATGGTCTATTTTAAGTAAGTAATAACTGTATGAATGAATGTGTATAGAAAGGAACTGCTAGAATTTCACTTGAGTTTCTTCAGCCACTATCATCTATACTTGGGTTAGAGAATAACACTATCCACAAAAGAACATTTTACTAGATATTTCTGTTTAAAAAAAATTTGTAAGTTACATTCATCTGCAAAGTAAAGCATACAGTAGGTACTCAAACGTTTGCTGAAAGCATGAAAATTTAAGACAGTCTCAAAATCAGAAGCCAAATACAACCTCTTCTCAAGCTTTCACAATAAAAATTTAGGCTCAGAAGTGTGGCTTTTCAAAAACAAAGGTCTTGTGTCCTCTGACCTTTCAGACCTTATGAATTTGAGTCAATCTGCCATACATTCTGAACTTGTATTTGTTAGAAAGGGCCAGAAAAATTTTCTGAGACAAGAGTACTGCTTCACCGTCTTCCCTGTCATCCAATGACACTAGAAGAACCAGGCCAATAATTAATCCTAACTTTGACTAATATAAAAGATTCAAAATCGACTAAATAAAATTACTTTTAAAAAGTGGACTGAGTCCATATCTAATTTCCATCAACAGATATTTATCAACATAAACATCGGCATAAAGCATCTCTTTTATAAAACTAGACTTTAAACACAACACTAAAATTTAAAAAAAAAAAATGACAGGAATGGTACTGAGAAAATGTGTTCATTTGGGCCACATTCTGTTACATTAACTATAGAAAGCAAAAATATCTTCCCACCTAGCTTACAAACCAAATAACCCCCAAAATAAGATCCTAATGGTACTTTTGCTTCCTATAGTAATATCCTATCAGTATGGGAAAGACCCTCTTTGTATCAAATACCGAAATATAATAATGTGATTCCTGATTAAACACAGATTTGTCTATTTAAATTAAAAGTCGTCTCCTCATAAGTTGCTAACTTTCCGACCCTTCGGATAAATCATACAAACATCAACACACACAAAAAAAACCCTAGAAACTATACAATAAAACGATAAGCACATTTTCATAGGGCCCAAATCATTGCTCTATGTAAACTCGAGGCAAACATTGTTATCTAGCTTAATGACTTATGTAGTAATGAGACTCTATCAACAGTGAGCACACTAGTGTTCCCTGGCATGCAGGCACACACCACTTCGTGGTATGACCACACTTTAAAGAGTCATGATGGAAAAGACTAGATTACGAAACCATAAACAATAAACATAGTACATCCACCAGGCGGTGAAAGAAACTATTCCCCTCAAAAGCTGCCATTTCTCCTGTTGTTCTCCTGCTTCTACTAAGGAAGTTGTGAAATCCGCAAACACACACCCCATCCCAAATCTATCGGTGGGGCTGGCGGAGGCTGAGTCATTCCCAGGAGTAACTTTATACTGATCCTCGCACTCCGGGGTCGGGACAAAGGCATCTCACCAATCCTCCCGCTGGGCGCTTCGTTCGGCCTCGGCCCAATTCCACTCTCCGGTTTCTCAAGTCAAAGACAGCATTAGGGCTAAGCCCGGTAGTGGTGACGACAAGGGAGGCTACGTCCGGGTGGGTTCGGCGTCCCTCGCCCTCCGCCACTCCCGAAATTTGGCCCGGGGCGCGTACAGGGAGGGACCGTGGCCGAGGAAGCCGCAGGTAGGCCTGCACCGGGCGAGCGCGCCCCACACCTCCCGCAGCCCAGGGGCGTTTCGATTCGAGCGCGTGTCTCCTCAGGGGCTGTCGCGCCAGGGAGGCAGCCGCAGGGCAACACCTGCCGCGGCCGGATACGCCGGGCTTGCCGGCGAACACACCTGCGACCGGGCGGCGTTCGGCCCGGTGGGGACCCGGGTGTCCCCGGCCCACTGTGCCCAGGCTCGCCGAGCGGCCCCGGTGCCAAATGGGGGAAGGGGCCACGGGCGGCGACGGCACTTACCTGGCAGCACCTCCTCCTCCGCCGGCGGCAGCAGCAGAGCCGGCAGCCCCTGGCACCATCTTCCGCCGCCGCCTTGTCGTCGGCGGCGGCTACCAACCGCCCATCGGGCACAGCCAACCGACAAAACCGCCGGCGTCCCAGGTGCCGGTCGTGGCCCCGAACTCCGGGCGGGAGGGAGGGGTCGGGGCGGAGTGGGGGACGCTGTCAGGCCCCTCGGCTCTGGGTCGGGGGCCGGGGGTGAGGGGGCCGCGGCCAGTCAGAGCCGAGGGGCCGGAGCGACTCGGGGACCCCAAGGCAGCGCCGAGGACTCGGCAGGGCCGCGGACACGGCCGCGGTTGGGTTTGTTATTGTCGACTCCGTCCCTTCCTCCGCGAAGCATGCCGGGAAACGGTGGGCGGGGGAGGGGTGCGCCGGGCGGCCCGGGCGGCGCAGAGAGGCGCGCGCAGGTCCGGAAGTCGGCAGCCAGCCGGGAAAGGGGGCGACTCCGCCCACTGTCGCTGTCGGCAGGCCTGTGACTTGGCTGTCCTCTAGTGACCCGGGGAGACCGGTGGGGCGGCCTGTTGCGGTGCGAGCCGTCGTCCGGGCGCGCACTGCCCCAAGGTGATCTTGACCTTCCTTGCTACAGCGAGTTGGCCTGCTCTGGGCCGACCCCGCCGAATTTTGGATTAGCTCCACGTTAAACAACTTATTTCTTTGAAGCTGTCGCGGAGGAGCGGAGCCCACCGAGGTTCCGTGCCCTCGTCGTCTGCCCGCACGCTCGGCCAAGGTCTGTAAGAGGATGACCCACCTGGCCGTGTCGCGGGCAGGCCAGACTGCCGCCACCTCCGTACCCCCAGCGCCGGGACTGCGAGCAGCTGTTAAGTGTCTTGGGTAACTCTGCAAGTGTGGGCGGCACAATTTTTCTCAGACCAGGTAAGGCAAAGAAAACCTCCGAGAGAGGAGAGAGTTAAGGTTCGGTGGATTGGAGTGAGGATGTAAGCGGCAAGACCACCAATCTTCAGCTCTGTAAATACTGAGTTTGTTCTGGAGTGGGGTTAGCATGAGGGAAACAATTTCGGTGGAATCCTGAATTTGTGAAAATGGACATTCACAAGCGATGAATTGAAGCCACAAGGCTTTGAGTGTTAAAATGTGGTTAGCAGAAGTTACACATAGAATAATTATATAATACTCTTTAAATTCCCGTTATATCTAGATATATATGATACGAGTCAAAGTTTTAGAGGTGCTACCAATGTCAGAGGGCTTTTGAATTGGGTTTACATAAAAATGAGTATTATCACCGTTTCCAAGAGCACCAAAACAGAATAAATACTATTAAGAAGCGAAGTTTGCAGTCCTTCGTTTGTCACGTCGAAACTGACTTAAAACATTGAACGACTGGTAAGCATTAGGAATTTTCAGTTTCCTTCACACTTACCGGTTTCTGAAAGTTATGTTTGAGAAGGGCTTATTTTTACCACTTGCTTTTTACTTTTACACTCTGAAAGACAAGAGAGAATCTTGTCTTTGACAAGTCATTTCATTTGTTTAGCTTTTTTTAGGCTAGAGTTTTATACACCCAGCAATATACAGCAGAGAAGTGAAAATTAAGAGACTAAATTGTTCTTATGCCTTGGGGGGAGGTATGAACTGGCAAGACTGAAGAAGGTGGATGCTGATTTTATTAGTCACAGCATAGTAACCAGCACACAGAAGATAGGTGGTGGAGAGATTTTGCCAGAAAATTGGTAAGCAAAAGCAAAATTGGTAGGCCTGTAAAGAACATAGGGGTGCTTAAGCTTCCCCTAGTTACCATTGACATTCATCATTACAAATACAATACAGCTGAGAATGTGAAAATATCACTGAACTATGTGAGTGGTAACCTATTAGATAATAAAATGTTTTAAATGTTATTTGTCTCTCCGACCTCTTTTCTTGGGAAAAAAAAAATTCAGTCCTCATTCTTTTAGTCATAGGTTGGAAGAAATGATCAGAAGTGATTGGTTCATACCTTAAAAGTTTACATCTTCTCCAGAGTATAGAGGTTAAGAGTTTATATGCATTCAATGTTGTTTCTTAGTAATAAGTATAAATGTGTTAACATTAGCTTTGTTATGTATGTGCAGGCATCTGGAGTAAATACTATTATAAGTTACTGATACTGCTTATAGCTGTAGTAGTAAGTTTCGACAAGTTGCATTTTCTTTCCTATGGAGGATATTGAAAACCCAGTATACTCTCCCTTCCTTAGTAAATTAAACCAACAAAAATGCCTCATGCAGCATTACTTCTCTACCAAGCTTCTTTATAGGAAGTCCACAGTCTACAGCCTCATTTTTGCCTACTGTTCTTTTCTCACTGAAATTGCAAACAAGTTAATAGGGACCTCCAAATTATTGTGCTAAATGGACAGTGCTGGTACTTTATTTGAAGTTTCTAAAGCATTTTGTATTTTGTATTTTAAATTATTAATCTTTAATTCCCTTCTGTTTTTCAGTGTCTCCCTCTTTGCTCTTATATCTCTATCATTTGGTCCTCTTCCAAATTCTCAAGTAATTATAATATGATGTAAATGATGCAGATATTCTCTATGGGAGAAGAGATGAGAGACTTAATCTTGTCCTCATTACATGATTACTTTTTAATTTAATAAACATTTAGGTCTTCTAATAGATTTATAGTGAGGGTAAAAGAAGCTGGTTCTCTTTAGGATTAGGTAAGGATTACACAGAATCTACAGAGAAATACTGGAAATACTTCAACTCAGTTCAGATCTTTAAAATGCTATTTTTCCTTCAGGTCTCCATCTCAGTGTCTATTTATTTATTTATTTATTTATTTATTTATTATTACTATTATTATTATTTATCTGTCAGAAAGAGAGAGCTCACAAGCAAGGGGAGCAACAGGCAGAGGAAGAAGCAGGCTCCTCGCTGAACAAGGAGCCTGAGGCAGGCCCAGGATCCTGAGATCATGACCAGGCCAAAGGCAGCGGCTTAACCAACTGAGCCACCGAGACGTCCCTCAGTGTCACTTTATCAGGGAGTCCTTCCCTAACATTCCTGTATTTTCTCTAGATTATTATATCTTTTACTATTTGTCTAACATGCTGAAATGTAATAAGTCCGTTTTTAATAGAGGAACCGTGTCCCTAATAATGCGGGGTACAGTGATATGTATACAAACATTTGTTGACAATGCCCTACACTTTTTTTCAGGCCTTCAATTTATACTTGGACTCACCGTAACTAGTCTCCATCATTTATTCCATCCAAGACCAATCTGATCACGTCTCTTCCCTAACCATCTCATTGGTTTTGTTTTGTATATTGGATACAATTAAAATTTTTTAAGGTAGCATAAGAATCTCTTCATTATATAGCAACACATCTCTCCAGCTGTATCTCCTGGCACTTTTGCCCTTTATACCTGTATTTCCTCCTCCAGGAATGTTCATCCCACCTGTTCATTTTTCAAAGTCATTTTTTTTTCAAGATTTTATTTATTTATTTACAGAGAGAGAGATCACAAGTAGGCAGAGAGGCAGACAGAGAGAGAGGAGGAAGCAGGCTCCCTGCTGAGCAAAGAGCCAGATGCTATTCGAGGCTTGATCCCAGGACCCTGGGATTATGACCTGAGCCAAAAGCAGAGGCTTTAACCCACTGAGCCACCCAGGCGCCCCAATCAAAGTCATTTTTTAAAACAGCTTGGACATCAGTCAGCTTCTAACATCTGGGCAATATAGTGATCCACATATCCTACTACCTCTGCTCCACACCACACAACTATAAATTTTTGTCTTCCCTCTAAGTCTATGAAACTCTTAGGTTTAAGTACTATGAAATATTAATTTTTAAGTTTCTAGAACTTTCTAGAGAGCTTGGTACATAGTTAGCAGTTAATAAAGTATTTATATTGAAAATTGAGAAGTTACTATGGAAAATTCCTGCCCTCCAATATCCCAAAGACTTGTACAGGGGACCATCCAAAAATCACTGTAGAGACAAGTTTAAATGACATTAATTCCTTATCCAGAATAAATCAAGATATTGGGGAGATCAAGTTTACAGCTTGATTTTGTTAACTCTGATTTGGGATTTTATTCTGCATGAATTAGATATTTCTCAACTTTGTGTCATTACCTTCATTTTCTTTTAGGTTGTGTTCAGCAACAGCCAGCAACTGTGATTAACATAATTTGACTTTTTTCAAAGAATGAATCAGTTAGCCATTTTTAAAGGTTAACTCCTTTTTAAAAGTTTTGTATTTTGTTTTTAAGATCATAGCTAATGATGTATAAAACATGGTCATGCATTACTTAGAGGCTTCTGGTACTCTGATTATGAAGTTAATGTTTTTAGTACTATTTACAGACGTTAAAGCTGCCTTACTCGGTCTGTTGGTACTCACATATTATTAATGATAATGATGATAGTAAACTTTTGAGTGTTTATCTTCAAAGCTTGTGATGAGCTTGATGAGCTAGTGAGCAACACTGTTTCTAATGCTGCAACACATACAATACTTCTAGCTTGCTTAATTTTCAACAGATTTAAAGCAATAGATTGAAAAAAAATATATTTAGTCTTTTTCACATTAATTCTTGTCTCTCATTGCTTTGAAGAGCTTTTTAACAAAATGTCCAAAGATACAGCTGGACTTTTTTTTTTTTCTTTTAAGTATTTTATTTATTTATTTGAGAGATGGAGAAAGAATCTGAAATAGACTGGGCACTGCGCACAGAGCCAGATTCGGGGCTTGATCCCACAACCATGAGATCATGACCTAAGCCAAAACTAAGAGTTGGACACTCCACCTACTGAGCAACCCAGGCACTCTTCAGCTGGACTGTCTTAAAGCAAATCTTACCAGTTCAGCAGATATAGATTAGATTGAAACATCAAGTGGTGGTAGTTGGACTTCAGGTGGGGTCTTTCAAAGGTCTTTTATTATGATCCACATTAAAAAATACCTTATAACATTGTGACCTGGTGCATTCATACAGGCTCTATCAATGAAACCATGCTTTATGAAAATAATACTTGTGGTCTACTTGGATTTTTTTTTTTCACTCTGATATTTCCTATTCTATTTTTGTTCCAGTGCTAGTCTTGACCCACAAAATTGATTTTTACCACCCTGCAATGGCTTAAAAGATTTAAGAGTCAGTGACATAGTCCCCAAACCTTGAGATCTTTTGCTTCTGATTTTTCCATCGGTTCTTCCTATTTAGACTATACCTCTCCTTAGTGAAGTTTGTGATTATGTTTATTTAAAAAAAATAGTAATAACCTAACTGAAGCCACTCTAACACTAATGAGTATATCTGAGATGACAAACATGGGCTTTATGTTTATAAACCTACTTATTTGTCTTAGTTCTACCAGTTTCTACTAATTTTCTCCATATTTACAGATAGGGAAATGAGAATTTAATTTACTAATTCCTTTTAGGTAATATTCTTCAGCTAGTAACTCTTATGGCTAATATATGAGCCCAGCCAATTCAACAGGCTATATATATCCTTAAACACTATACCATGCTGTCCCTTAATTTGGTGGACTCCTGAAAGAAGGGAAAAATTCAAAAATTTTAAGTCTAGCAGTAGGCTATAGAATCTCAGGACTATTAGCATTTTGGGCCAGGTAATTTGTTATGGGGGGCTGTCTTCTATGTGTTAGGATATTTAACAACATTCCTAACCTCTACCCACGAGATGCCAATGGTGCCCCCAGTGATGACAACCAAAAATGTCTCTGAACATGTTGTAATGTTCCCAAAGGGACAAAGTCACTCCCTTCCCAGAGCCACAGGCTAAAGTATGGTACATCTATATAATGAAATACATCGCAGTCTTTAAAAATGTATTTTAGAAATATATTTAATGACAAAATAGTCTAAGTTAAAAATATAGAACTACTGTACTCTTTTTAAGGTGCACTATTTTTTTTCTCCAAATTTTAATATCTCTGAAATCTGGATGCATTTAACAATGAATAGGGTACTACAGTCTTATTAACCAACTGCCATTCGTTACCTGTTTATTCAAGATGTCAAAAAAAACTAGCTTAGGAAAAAAAAAAAGCCTAAAAACAATGGTGGAGCAAGGTGAACACAAGGTTTCACATAATTTGACTTTTTTCAAATAATGAGTCAGTTTCACAAAAGTTTGTGGAGAGGGGTGGGAAAGATGATGAATCAGACATGTTGGACAGCATAATGAAAAGCAGTCTAAAGCATGTCCAGAGAATTGCAAAGACAGTACAGGAGTCTGGCACCATGACTTACTCCATTATGGATTCACAGGAAATACCTGTTGCCAATGCCTTCATGGGTGAAAAGCATGAATTGTCTGGAAAAACTATTGTATTTTATTTATTTATATTTTCCTTTTTATGTATGCACAAGAGCAATGATAAAAAACACGTTAGTAAAGTCTAACAAAGCTTTTTAGGGAAGTAAGAATTATGGAAACATCAGTTTCCTTTCGGTGCATACATATTGCTGCATTTTCCAAACTGCAAGGTCCTTAAAAATGTATCCTTACTTTTTCAACTTTAAGTGATTCTATATTGGTTATTACACAAAATTCAAGATTTTCTAATTTGCTGAAGTCCATTTATTTTATTAATAACATAATTTTTGCTGTTACTTCCTCAGATCATTCTTAGTTAATCCTACCTGCTGTCCATGCATGCAAAACACTTTTCCCAGTAGGAATTCTTTTTCAGTGTGGTTTGTTTACTTATTTTTTTTATTTTGAACATAATTAACACACATCACATTAGTTTCAGGTGTCCAGCTTAGTGATTTGACAAGTTTACGTTTTATGCTATGTTTGCCACAAGTATAGCTATCATCTGTCTCATTACATTTCTATTCAATGTGGTGTATTAAAAGGAACACTGAAATGGACATCTGGAAACCTCGAATCCAATCCTGCCTCAGCCTTCTGTGCTGTTTCCCTAGTGGTCATCTCCTATTCTGTCAAACTGTCTGCACTGTTCTTAAATCTCTAAACCCTTACCCCTTTGCAGTTCTCTCGTTCTCAGTTAATAATCTCACCTCATACATCACTGAGGAACTAGAAGCTATGAGAAAAAACTTGTTCACCCTTCTAACATAAAGTCTGCAAACCCAACTGCACCTACTTAGTCTCTCCTCCAATCACTATTCTGTCCCTTCTATGGGAGATAGTCATGGACTTTTAACTCAGTCCCATCATCTCATTGTCATTTTGTGGGACTACTTGGTACATGCAAAATTTTAGTTCACGTGAAATATTTTGCAGAATTTAAAAAATATCTTTAAAACTGGATTTACCCTTAAGTGCTTATAGTTCTATTTAGATTATTTTTAAAAATCAAGAAATACACCAACAATATGATTTAGTATTTACCTAAGATATCTTTTAATGTGCCAGTTTTATTAAAATTAACTTCTTAGTTACTAGACTATTATTTACATAAAATGTCATATTGATCTGTTAATATCAAAGTTAAAATTCTTAGTAAGAGACATAAAATCTATTGAAAAGTTTTTCTTTTCCCCCTTGCTTCTGTAATATTGTTATTTTTTTAACTTTTAATTTTTGACTGCCTTGATCACATGAAATCTCCTTTCTTTCCCCAAGTTTTTACTTAAATTCCAGCTAGTCAACATACAGAGTAATATTAATTTCACGTATAGAATTCATATGAAATTAAAAAAAAAATTCACTGTTTCTTCTGGCCATTATTATTAGTAGTTTCATCATTGTTACTGAAACTAATTTTATTGCCTAAAAGAGTGGAGTGTTAAAAAAATTTCTCCACTTTGAGTGTCAAATACACTGTACAGTGACAAGGCCCAGGACTCACTTTTTAAATAAGCTCTAGAGGGAATTCTAATGCAGACATGGCCTTGGGAAACAAAAAACTAAATCTATACAGATCCTCTTAATCCTACTAAGTCCTCCTTCTCCTTTAAATCCATAGTTGCTACCCTCTCCAATGAAATCAACAGGTAAATCCTAATCCACTCAGCACTTTTTGTATCTTTCTGCTGTTATCAAAAGATTACTTTGAATCTGTCATTCTCAACTGTGCCTTAATTCTTTGGGAAGTGTACACATTATTTCTATACAATTAAATCATAAGGTTGTTTATATATAGGAGTCGGAAAACCTGAGATCTCATTTGGATTTAGAAAATCACTTAATATGTATGATTTCAATTTCCTCCTTTGATAATACCTATTTTACAATACCTATTTTAGCTTTCTCACATTACTCTATAGCTTACAATGAAAATTGCATGTAAATTATACTGCACTGTGGACATTTTGTATGGTCCCAAAATAATAACAATGGCTTCTCATACTTTTTTAAAAAATGTAACTCCATCAGTTCTTAAAATTAATAAAGTGTTTGTATGAATTTTAGTATAAAACATCTAGTTACATTTAAAACATAAAAGAATTACTTAATTTTCAATCTTCCTTGTTATTTACATTCATACTATGGGTTTTTTGCCTCCTTTCCTTCTCCCCTACATTCCTTTATACCTTTGAAATTCTGGAAACTGAGCAAAGAGATGGTTGTGTCAAATGCTCATCTTTTCCTTTCTGTATTTAAGGCTCCCAAGAACATTTTACATTCCTGTTTCAGGAAGGTTGTCTTTTTGAAAATATCCAACATCACCAAGAAGTAAGCTGAGAATCACGGGTTTCCTGAAAGGAAGTTCATCCAGCCTTCGAAAAGAAGTTACAGTATGTATGTCTTCAACACAGTGGATAGTACAGATTCAAAAGAAGCAAATATCTATATTAAGTGATTAAAGAAATATATTCTTTTTCTATTTCATGAAACTGAGTTGTAGTAAGTTTTTACACAAAAACATTTTTATAGTATTTCTTTATACTGGCAATAAATAATTCAAAACATGAAATTGAGAAAATGTTCATTTACATCGCATCCCTTTTAAAAGAATATAATAGGAATAAATTTAATCAAAGAAATGTAAGACTCGTACACTGAAAATTGCAAAATATTTTTGAAAGAAATTAAACATCCCATGTTCACAAATCAAAAGACTTAGTGAGACGGCAATACTTTCCAAATTGATACACAGATTCAACACAAGAAATATAATGCTATAAATTTAAAGTTAATGAATTTTCAAAAAGGTACCAAGACATTTCAGTGGAGGAATAACCTTCTCAAGAAACAGTGTTGGGTCAAGTGGATATCCACAGGAAAAAAATGGGGCTTCTACCTCATACCATATAGCAAAATTTAACTGGATTGAAAACCTAAATGTAATAGCTAAAACTATAAAACTTGACAAAAAGTGTAGGAGTAAATGTGACCTTGGATTTGTCAATGGTTTCTTAAATATGACACCAAAAACATGCAACACCATGCGCACACACACAGTAGATAAAAAGCTTTTGTGCTTCAAAAGACACCCCCCCCAAAAAAAAGACACCACCCAGAAAGGGAAAGACAATACAGAGTGTTATAAAGTGTGAATTAAATATAAAGAGCAAGTATGCAGGGCGCCTGGGTGGCTCAGTGGGTTAAAGCCTCTGCTTTCGGCTCAGGTCATGATCTCAGGGTCCTGGGATCGAGGCCCACATCAGGCTCCCTGCTCAGCCGGGAGCCTGCTTCCTCCTCTCTCTCTGCCTGCCTCTCATCCTACTTGTGATCTCTCTCTCTCCTCAAATAAATAACGTATTTTTTTTTAAAAAGGGCAAGTATCCAGAATATATAATGAACTCTTAAAACTATAATAAGAAGACAACCCATTTTTTAAAATGGGCTTAAAATTTGAACAGACATCTTTAAAGATATATAAAAAAAAATAATAAGCACATGGGAGGATGCTCAATCTCAGTCACTATGGAAATGCAATCACAATGAGATAGCACTCAACATCTCCAGGATGGCTAAAATCAAAGACATAATAACAAGGATGTGGAGAAATTGGAACTCTGCTATATTGCTGGTGGAATTGTAAAATGGTACAGTCCCTTTGGAAACCAGATTGGGAGTCCCTCAAAAGAGTTAACAGAGTTACCACATAGCCCATTAATTCCACTCCTAGAGAAATAAAAATATATGTCTCCACAGATACTTGTACATAAATAATCATTATATTATTCACAACAGCTAAAGGAAACAATGCTAATGTCCATCAACTGGTTAATAGATAACCAAAATGTGGCATATCCATACAATAGAATATATATGTTGCAAAAAATATCCATTCCTTAGAGTAAGCAGAATCATCCCATGACCCAACATTTCCACTAAAACCTGTGTTCACGGAAAAACGTCGCAAATGTTTGTAGCAGCATTCTTAGTAGCCAAAAAACATGGAAGCATGCCAAATGTCAACTGATGAATAGATAAACCAAATGTGGCCTATACATGCAGCTGAATATTATCTGGCAATAAAAAGGGAAGAAGGGCTGAATCATGACACAACATGGATGAACCATGAAATATGCTAAGTAAAGTAATCTAATCAGAAAAAGCCACATACTCTATGATTTTGCTTATATAAAATGTTTAGAATAGGCAAATTCCTAGACAGTACATTAGTGGTTGTCAGGAGCTGGGGAAAGGGATGAATGGATTACGTCTGCTGATGGACATGAAGTTTCTTTTGGGAATGTTGAAAGTGTTCTGAAATCATATAGTGGTGATGTTATAATCTTATGAATATCCAAAAAGCCACCGCCTTCATTGTATACTTTGAAGTGGTCAATCTTTGGTATTTGAATTATATTTCAGTAAAACTTAATTAACATTTTAAAATTATATATATTTTTTTCGTTTTTTTTATTTTATTTTTATTCTTTGCCCAAGGGGTACAGGTCTGTGAATCATCAGGCTTACATCTTTCACAGCACTCACCAAAGCACAAACCCTCCCCAATGTCCATAACCCATCCACCCTATCCCTACCCTCCCACCCCCCAGTAACCCTCAGTTTGTTTTGTGAGATCAGGAGTCTCTTATGGTTTGTGTCCTTCCCCATCCCATCTTGTTTCATTATTTTTCCCTCCCTACCCCCCCACGACTCCCCACCATGCCCCTCCAGTTCCTCATATCAGAGAGATCATATGATAATTGTCTTTCTCTGATTGACTTATTTCGCTCAGCATAATACCCTCCAGTTCCATCCATGTCGTTGCAAACGGCAAGATCTCATTTCTTTTGATAGCTGCATAGTATTCCATTGTATATATATATATATATATATATACCACATCTTCTTTTAAAATCTAATGCGATAAGTAGCAGAAAGCAAATAGCCCCATAAATCACTTTGGTTCTAGCCTTCCCTGAAGTGGTTTAAAAGTACTTTAAAAGTAGAAGTCTGATTTAACCCTCAATTGAGGTGGCAGTCCTTTAGAAGGAGAGTCTAATGGAAATGTCATAGTTAGCCCTGGGTGCAAGCATAATAAGTCTACATAATTGTTTAACAAATAATAAATATAACAGTCATCAGTCTGCTTTTATGATCACCATGTGCCATTAATCTTAAACAACGCCAGTGAAAAAATACTCCCTAAAAAATCTTTTGTTAATCCAAGTCAGGGTTTATCAATCTTGTCATTTGGGGCCAGATGATTCTTTGTTGTGGGAGGCTGTCCTGTGCACCTTGGCACGTTTGGCTGCATCCTTGGCCTCTACCCGCTTGATTTCAGTAGCATTCTCTTAACCTAAAGAGAGTTGTAAAAACCCAAAGTGCTCCAGACATTGCCAAATGTCCCAAAAGGCAAGATCACCAAATCAGAGAACCACTAATATAAATTATAACTAAATGTTGTGGTTTAAATTAAATTTTAATAACCTATATGTAAGCCTCAATAATAAGTAATTTTTAATATCTTTTAATATATATCTTTTAATATAATGTATTCTATGGGGAAGTTAATTCATGTCTCCCAACTCCTGTGGTACAATATAAATCCTATCTTTAAACAGTAGACTCAAAATATACAATGATAGTACCATGACTATAAAAATACCTGAACAGAAATGTAGTAATTTAAATTCTATCATTCTGTGTGCAGATTGTTCTCTAAACCTTAAAAATCCCTCTTGAAGCAATTATCTTTTTCCTTTTTAAAAAAAATAATGAAAGTATTACTCTATTTTTTCCTCTTTTGTATCATAATTTTATTTCAACTTTTTTAAAAGTTTTTTTTTTGTATTTTTTTTTATTTACTTGACAGAGAGAGAGATCACAAGTAGGCAGAGAGACAGGCAGAGAGAGGAGGAAGCAGGCTGCCCACTGAGCAGGGAGCCCAATGATGCGGGCCTTGATCCCAGGTCCCTGAAATCATTACCTGAGCCGAAGGCAGAGGCTTTAACCCACCAGGCCACCCAGGCGCCCAATTTCAACTTTTCATTTAAAAAATTTTAATGGCAAGCCTCTGCCTTCGGCTCAGGTCATGATCTCAGGGTCCTGGGGTCGAGACCCGCATCGGGCTCTCTGCTTGGCAGGGAGCCTGCTTCCTCCTCTCTCTCTCTCTGCCTGCCTCTCTGCCTACTTGTAATCTCTCTGTCAAATAAATAAATAAAATCTTTAAAAAAAATTTTAATGGCATATTTTTCAATGTCTACATTTCTATCTGGCTCATATTATTTCCTTTCATTGCAAGATTAATAATAAACTTTCTCATTCAGAGGAAGGTGTTAAGAATGATGTATACCAGGTGTTAAATGTGCTAGATACACCACTAATTTCAGAGAAAAAGAAAGTAGCTAACAAAATTGAGCACGTCAGGTATAATGCTAAGTGCTTTATGCCTTATTTAATCTAACACAACAAACTGCCATTTATATAAGAGAAAATAGAAGCTCAAATTTAACTTTTTCCTCAAATTCTATTTAAAATTCTAAATAGCACGAATAATTTATATTGGCAGAATTTTTACTATCAGTCTTGGGCTGGTTGTTGCTATCTCAAAACCAAATAATATAATGATATATTATTTGTATACTATAATTAGTAATTTCAAAAAACAGGTATATCTGATATATAGCATTGTTAGTTTCAGATGTACAACATAATGATTTGATATTTGTGTGCATTGTGAAATGATGACCACAATGTCTAGTTAATATCTGTTACCTTACATGGTCACACACACACAAATATTTTTTTGTGATGAGAACTTTTAATATCTACTCTCAGCAACTTTCAAATATGCAAAACATATTATTAACTTAGTCACCATGCTGTACCTTACATTCCAATGACTTATAACTGGAAGTTTGTTCCTTTTGACCCCTTTCACCCATTTCTCCCACCCACCACCTCTGGCAAACACCAATCTGTTCTCTGTAGCTATGAACTCATTTTTTCATTTTTTTGTTTTGTGTTTTATTTTTGTTTTTTAGATTCCACATATAAGTGAGATCACATAGCATGTCTCTCTCTGACTTACTTCACTTAGCATAATGCCCTCAGAGTCCATCTATGTTGTTGCAAATGGCAAAATTTCATTTTTGAAAAATGAATAATATTCCATTGTGTGTATATACTGCATTTTCTTTACCCATTCATCCACTGGTGGATACTTAGATTGTTTCCATAACTATTGTAATGTAATTAGTAATTTTAAACTTATGCACTTTTATTAGTTCTTCATTTAGTGAGAATTCCTTTCTAGGACATTGGTATACTTCATGGCAAGACTACTGTCTTAAATTGTGGAACTATTAGTATATACGCATATTTTAAAAGGAACCTTTTTAGACTTAAATACTTGTATCTCTGGTAGATGCCTAGTCAGGTGCGCATTTAATTAATCCTTGTTGAATGAATAAGGGATTAAGTTTGTGGCTTTCCTACTCAACATGAAGTCAGCTCAAAGAAAAATTGTTCAAAAATGTTTCTATCAGCAAAGACTTAGTATACAATTTTAATTTGAAAGACAGGTTATAATAATAATAAGAGGCAGAATCATTAAGATGAAGTCCTAATCTAAAATTTAGGATGGGAAAGAAGCAGGATTGGCATCTTTCAAGTGAATTATATTTCTAGGGCAGAAAGCTAAATATCAAGAGGAAGTATGTGTGGCATTTTGCCTCGGGATCACAGATTTCTTAGCGTGGCCTCAGTAAAATTAAGCCCATTAAGTGCTCCTTGCCCCAGCCACAGAATGCAACATATCCAAATATTAAATAATGTCCTAAGCCAAAACTTGCCATCTGCAGTTAGTGTTATAAAGTTCTTACGTAGAAGCTGCCTTTGTCGTGATATGAAAATCAACTGGGGAATCAGAAATATATGAACTCGAACTTGTGCTTTAAATAATTGGTTTGTCCTTTTAACAACAAAGCAACCTAGCCAGATTTATTCTTGACTCAGTAAATACAGACAGGGTGTGGTAGCCCTTAGTTAGCTGGGTATCTCTCTGCAATTCAAAAGATGACTAATGAAGTACTGTTTACATTTAAAACTAGAAAAAAATTATCCTTGATGTGTACTGTTTCCTTGACTAACTAATGTTTGAGGCTATTAATTCAAATTATGAAAACTGAAAAAGTTCAGAGTTTAAAAGCAATAAAAGGCTATTCTTCCCGAACCCCTCCCATTTACCTCTAAGGTCTTAAAATGACAAGAGGACTGGGGTTGGATTTCCCTGGGTATTCAACTACTTTGTCTATGTCTTCCCTTGGACACTGTGATCCACAGTGGGAATATCAACTATAGCCCCTCATAGTTCATACCAGCATGTTTAGCATGCCTAGCAATCATTTTCTTATTATTCATGGATTCATTTGTTCATCCATTCACTCAAGAAACATTTATCATGGGGGTGCCTGGGTGGCTCAGTCAGTTAAGCATCTGCCTTCCACTCAGGTCATGATCCCAGGGTACTGGGATCAAGCCCCACATCGGGCTCCCTGCTTAGCCGGGAGTCTGCTTCTCCCTCTGCACCTCTGTTTCTCTCTCTCTCCTCTCTCTCTCTCCCTTTCACACACACACACTTTCTCTCTCATGCACTCTCGTTCTCACTCTATCAAATATTTAAAATCTTTAAAAAAAAAGAGGAATACTTATCGTGAATCAGGCACTCTAACAAGGATAAAGTGACATGAGACAAATGTAATTGTCCATCAATGGGTGTGTGAATAAGTAACTTGCAGTATATTCAACTTATGCAACTGAACACTACCCAATAGTTAAAATTGCATGAACTGTGGCTAGGGGTACCACCATGATGTCTCAAAAACATAATATTTAAGTAAAAAATAAAGACATTTGATAATATGCAGTATTGGAAAAGGTGTGAGAAAATGGGCACTTACTTCAGGGATATATAATATATTACATCCTCAAGGAAGAACAATTAGCAACCCCTTACGATTAATGTTACCATAAAAGTGTCAACTGTAATTTATTCTATAGATATATCTTGATGTATGGGAACTGACATATAAACAAGAATAGTTATTTCAATATTATTTGCTGTAGTACAAGATGGATTGTTCATTCATTGAGGACAGGTTAAATAAATGATGTCCCAATGCACCTGGAACAAAAGAATAAGGAATCTCTTTGTACATTTTATGTAATTATCTCTTAGGTGCATTGTTGAATGAACAAAAAATAGGCTCATTAACAGCATGCTACCTTTTTAAGTTAAAAAAAAAGAACAGGAATATCTACGTACTTACTTAATATGCATAGAATATTTCTGAAAGAATATAGAGGAAACAGGAAACACTGCTTTCTTCCAGGAAATGAAACTGGGTGTTTGGGCACCTTTCTGGGAAAGAAACTTTTCACTGCATACTCCTTTGAATCATGTGAATTTTGAACCATATCTAACTCATAAAAGGAAAAGACAATTGCACATTTTTTAAAAATTTTATTTATTTATTTGACAGAGACAGAGAGAGCATAAGCAGGTGGAGTAGCAGGCAGAGGGAGAGGTAGAAGCAGACTCCCTGCTGAGTAAGGAGCCTGACATGGGGCTGGATCCCAGGATCCTGGGATGATGACCTGACCTGAAGGCAGTTGCTTAATCAACTGAGCCACCCAGGCACCCCAACAATTGCACATTTAAAAAAAATATATACTTTACCTTTTATTTATATTTTTAAGAATTTTTATTTGTTTATTTGACAGAGACACAGCGACAGAGGGAACACAAGCAGGGGGAGTAAGAGAGGGAGAAGCTAGCTTTCCACAAAGCAGGGAGCCTGATGTGGGGCTTGATCCTAGGACCTTGCAATAATGACCTGAGCCCAACGTAGCTGCTTAACGACTCAGCCACCCAGGCGCCCCAACAATTGCACATTTTTAAAGATAATGTTGAGTGGGGAAAAAAGTTTTTTCCTTAAAACACAGAAAATATTGTACAGATAATCAAAATACAGACACACACATTGTAATGAAATATACCACAATCAGGATGGTGAGGTAGGAGAGGAGAGAATTGGACTAAGAGAGGCTGACCCAGGGAGCTTCAGTTATATATATAATGTTTCTTTTCTAAAAAAATCTGAAATACATAGTCATATGTTAAGATGTGTTAAATGTGGGTAATGGATAGATTGAGTGTTCATTATGTCAGTACTATCCTTTTGTGTTTGTTTGAAATACTTTCTATTTTTTAAAGGGAAAGTTGTGATCAGATATCCAGGATATATGAATACATATTCATATGTATTCATATATATATTTGTTGGCATTACCAGGGATCATAAAAATAAGGAAGAAATTGTTCCTCCCTTTTAGAGATATAATCCCAATTAAAAGGAATAAGAATATTAATGAAGAGGCTACACAGTTGATGGGAGAGCAGAGCACCTCATCCCACCTAGAGGGGCAGCCCACCTTCTCTCTGGAGGGGAGAGGCATGAAGAATTGTAACTTCTCACAGTGCCAAACTTAGGTGAACTTAACCTCTCACAGCGCTGGACAGTAGATGAAGAAACTGGCCTTTCCACTTTAATCTCATGATTTCTCATCTGGCCCAAGTAATGCCTTACTGGCTACTCTATTTTAAAGTGTCCTTAGGTGGCCTTTTATGTCCTTCAAATGAAGATCCTGACCTACATGAGGGAGAATTGTGGGCACACTAAGGACTCAATCTGGCTTTGGATCCTGCTAATGCTTCCTACTGGCTGGCTGATCTTGAGCAAGTACCTTACTCTATGATACAGTCTCTTCAACCCTAATGAGAACCATAGCAGTGCTTTGTCAGCATAGCATGAAATAACACTTGTAAAGAGTTGAAAACAATACCTACCATGTGGAAAGTGCTCGATTAATACTGTCTGTTATTATTCACTCTAGATATAATCTTCCCCCTTTTAACTTAATGCCCTTGCTCAGGCTATCACTTTTCCAGGAATTTTCACTGGTGACCTGTCAATAGACTACCAATTTTTCAAAATTCCGTTTTCCTGGTCTGCGCAATTGCATGTCATTTCTTTGTTCTCTGAGCCTTCAAGAACCACAAACCTTCTATGATACTTCTACTCTGCCTTTCTGAAGTTATCTGAGAACTTGTCTCCTTCTCCATTTTATATACATATCTATCTATCTACACACACACCACACACGTGCGCACATACACACACACACACACACACACACACACACGTGCGGGCGCGCGCGCGCCTAGCAGGATTCTTGCTGAAGGCAGAGCAGGGTGATCAGACATCACCTGGGGGATGGTAGAGGTGATTAAAATATACATACATAAAATATATATTACATATACATACACATATCACATACATACACATATCATTGGACAGATTTTACTAATTTCTTTTAATGCCTTTATAGTGGTTCTATGTACTTTCTCTGTAAGCATCTTTGCCATAGACATCTTTGCTATAAAAGATAAAATAATAACTGGTTTCATTTTGTCATTGATGCAGTGTTCCCATTTTTATATAAATCTCAGCCCTCATAATGGTCTACACAGTGGTGCAGAGTTTGGAGCCCACGTTTTCTGTGGAACTTAGGAACATCAATGGACACGGGACACTATGCCAATAACAAACAGTGTAGAAGGCTTTCACAGTGCAACATTAAGCTCAGTTACAAATACATATCCTAGTATTTGGAAGCAGATACCTCTCAATGAAGGAAGAAATTTTAATGAAAAAAGGAAAGAGTGTAATGCTGAACAAGGAGATGAATCAACAAGGAAAAAAATGTGTAATCCTGTGAGAGGTGAAATAAAATGGACTAACTTATAACAAGGAGTTTTAAAATGGAGCTGGGAGGACATTAAGGAGATGGGCCTTATGCATTTCCCTAGCAGTGGAACCATGAACTTTTGAACTGGGCCAAACTGCAAATATTCCAGGGACTCAGCCTGGACACCTGCAACTTGCTACAGTAAGAGATTTTGTTTAATGATAGCCTTAGCCACCAGTTATATTCAGTCAAGTTTAGCTTTCTGCCATCAACACCAGTCAAAAATTCTTTTGTAAGCAATATATATAAGCATTTCCTTTTTGCTTAAAAAACCTTGACTTTTGCTCCCTAGTGGGACTCTATTCAGGCTGCTACCAAAATCTATATGCCCAAATTGCAATTCTTTGAACCCAAATAAATGTTCTCGCTTAATTATTGTTTTCTAACAATTTTAGGTTGACAATATTATGAACAAAAGACTTTTGAAGGTAACTGCTTAGGTAGAATCCATAAAATCAGTTATTTTCAGTTTTGCCATGAGTCTACACACATTTTAAATGCATTCAATATTTTGTATTTTGTGATCTTTTTAATTTTGTTGTTTATTTTTCATATTTTCTATGTCCTTTATAATGTCCTTTTATTTTTTTATGTGTGATTTTATCTTTTACAGAAAAATTGCCTGTGGCCAATTAGTTATGTGGTGAAAATGTGGAAAAAATGCTTTCAGCAAAGATGCTTATGGCAAAAATGCTGCACATGCTTTGTAGTATTCCATCATATGGAATATTTCTATATCTATTTGTTCCTACAGTTTACAATCATACTATTATGTGAAAATATATATTTTTTCTTCCCTTTTTTCCACATTAAGTTATGAGTAAACTCCTATGCACAATCAAAGTCATTCTCTGTAGTGAAAGGTCTTAAGTAGTGAAAAAACACTATGATTTCTATCTCTGAGGAACCACCATCTGAAATACTATTTAGGACACATGAGTGCTTTTTATGCTCTTTCTCCCTTGGGCATGTTGGTGTTTGGCCACATTTAGTCTCCTTCTACTTGCCTTTTGGTCCCTCTAACTCAGCACCAGTTGTCTCCTTTTTCTTGCTTCTTGTGTACTGTTTTTCATAGGCCTAGCTTTTAGGAAATATGTATAACAAAGTTGTTATTGTCCCCAGCTTTTACTTTGATTTTTTTCTTTTTCTGAACCTCCTCTTTCCTCTCTCCCATCCTTCGGTTTCAGGCTCTTAAGAAAAGTGTAATCGTAGACTTTAGTAAAAATATGTGCATTTTATATCATCTCTGATACTTTTAGTAAGAACCCTGTGTTCTAGTACAGATTTTTAGGAATCATCCGAGTAACTAGTGGAAAGCTTTTGTGCTGTGGAGTATTCTTATGATCCTAATTTTAAAACACAGACCTATTTGCATGTTTTACCTTACTGCTGGGCCATAAGCTTTACACATCAACTTACCACTGCTGTGTCTCTCCAGGGACTCTACACTACGTCCATAGTGGGATAATACTTTGTGTTAATACACAACTTTACGATTCCCACATATATAGTCTCATTACAGGGCTAGTTGAAGGTTAAGCCAAATTAAAAGAAATTCCAGCTAGGAGTACTACACCCACCCACCCTATTCTAAACACATTGGCCAGAACATATACATGTTAACTTATTTATATTCTGCATCATTTTATTAGTCAACTTTAGATAGGTTTACAGAATTGCCAATATTTGACCACCCATTGAGAGAGAGTCTCTCCTTGACCAAACTTTAGTCAGACTCCTCTGAATCCTCTTCCCAACTAGGCCTCAACTTTTGGACTTCCATGTTTGTCTCTGCATTGTAGTAGGAATCCTGCTGAGTCAGTTTAGCCAGTATTGCCCATTCTTGATATCTGACCACCCTCCATATCTGATTGGGTTCCTCATTTTCTAGTATGCCTCAAGTGATATCTGACCATCCTGGTCTGCCTTCCCCAAAAATGCCACTAGGTCAGTTTACCTAGAGTCCCCCCTTATCCCTGAGGATTCTTCTTAGTAATTTTTTACCTGTTGACCTCCATCCTACTCATTCGCTGTCAATTCTCACTTTTCCTTGTGGCATTCAGAGTTGAAGCTAATTGCTCTCCCCTATTGCCAACCTCAGCATAATAATTCCTGTACCTATCACAGCAGTCCCCCTAAATAAAGTCTGATTTACCATCTCCTAACAGTGTCACTGAATAATCTTATTCTTTCAACATCTTTCCCCTCTTCAACTTAATGTATGTTAGGCATTACAGTAGGCCAATTGGACTCAGTGGTCATTAAGCGTAAACTCTTAGGAGGCAATAGTCCACTTAACATATATTTTTTCTTCTCCTCTTCCTTTTTACCTTTCTTCTCTCTTTCTCTCTCCCTCCTTTCTTCCTATTTTTTCCCCTCTCTATGTCCTTCTCTCCTTTTTCATCCCACCATGTTCCAAGAAGGATATGAGGTGAAAACTTTGTTCTCACTACAATAGCATATTCAGAATTAAATGTTCTGGTATAAAGCATGAGTTACCTAGATTTTTGTCTCTCATATTATTATTTAGATAACCAGTCTCATAAGTTTGCCATTCTTGGTAGAACACATAATTCTGTATAATTATGGATTAAGACACTTGGAAGATACCTTTATGTGCCTCTTTTTGGGTAATGATTTCTATTACATTAGGGGATAAGTTTGAATTCCAGTGATCACTTTTCTTTTCCAAATTCCTTTAATGGTTGAGATTTGATCAAAATGAATGTAGTTTCCAAGTGAGTGGTTTTATTGTAAATTTTTAAAATAATACGTATAGGTGTTACCTAATATGTTACTTTTTTGTACGTTTAGTGCATAAAATCTAATTTCTGATGGAGAAATTTGTTCTTTACCTGGGAATAAACTGTTTCATAGAGTTTGCCCACTCTTGGCAGGAACTAATTCTTTTTGGAGGGGAGGTGGGGGACATTGAGAGATAGAATCTTAAATAGGCTTCATGCCCAGTGCAGACCCTGACATGGGGCTTGACCTCACAACCTTGAGATTATGACCTGAGATGAAATCAAGAGTCAGGCACTTAACTGAGCCACCCAGGCACAATAGGAACTATTTTAATACATGGTCTTAAAGATGAGATGAATAGAATATTGCATGTTTCTCAAAATAACACAAGGGGTCACTGTAGGCTAGAAACCTTCAAACATGTTTAGACATGTTGAGTTAATGTTAATCACAGAATTTTTCTCTGAATACTTGCTTATTGATGAGCTCATTGTTAATCTCTGGTTTCATAACAGCCCATATTACCTTGAATTATCTTTAAATTGTCCAATTTTAATTCAACTGAAAAAAACCTCATCCTTTAGAAAGTTTAGAAGCAGTACCACAATTAGATCAGTAATAAATATTATACTTCCAAGAAAGTTGAGAATTCTTTTCTTCCACCAAAATTAGGTATGATAACATAGTTCAGTAGATAATGCCAGATTTAAAATCAAGAAAGATGAATTCTTCAATTTGATGTATGTAGTATAATCTCTCTGCCTAAATTTCCATTTCATAGGAAGAGACTAAGTTAGAGGATTTCTAAAATCCTATCCAGCTGGTAGATTTGTGATGACACAATTAAACTTGAACATCTATTGCTTTCAATATTCTAATAATATACAGAAGGTCACAGAACTTTCCTCATGTTCACAGAGGGTCATTTCGCTTAGTAATAAGCTTGGGAAAAACTGAAGTAGACCTAGGGCAATTTTAGAGATTAAATCCAATAAAGAGACAGTTCCAGGATTCATGACCACAAAGGACAACATAAAACCTTTCTTTGAAAGGAGACAAATCTCCACACAGCCTGGCTCCAATGGTTTCCTTTAGATCATATGTTCATTCATATCTCCGTCTCAGTTCATTTATTTGTTTACTCAAGGTTTCTTTTTTTTATTATTATGTCCAGTTAGCGAACATATAGTATACATCATTAGTTTTTGATGTAGTGTTCAACAATTCATTAGTTGCCTATAATACCCAGTGCTCATCATAACACGTACCCTTCTTAATACCCATCACCCAGTCACCCTATCCCCCCACCCCTTCCCATCTGTAACCTGCAGTATGGTTTCTGGAGTCCAGTCTCTCGTGGTTTGTCTCCCTTTCTGATGTCTTCCCATTCAGTTTTCCCTCCTTCCCTGTGGTCCTCCATGCTATACCTGTTCTTGTCTTCTTTTGTTAATGTGCTCTATCACATTGATTGATTTGCCAATGTTGACACACCCTTGCATTGCAGAAATAAATCTTACCTGGTCTTGATGGATAATCCTTTTAATATACTGTTGGATCCTATTGGCTAGGATCTTGGTGGGTATTTTGGTCTCCATGTTAATCAAGGATATTTGCCTATAATTCTCCTTTGTGATGGGGTCTTTGTCTGGTTTTGGGATCAAGGTAATGCTGGCCTCGGAGTTTGGAAGTTTTCCTTCCATTTCTATTTTTTGAAACAGCTTCAGTAGAATATGTATTATTTCTTCTTTAAATGTTTTATAGAATTCCCCTGGGAAGCCATCTAACCCTGGATTCTTTTGGGGGAGCTTTTTGATGACTGCTTCAATTTCCTTACTGGTTATTGGTCTGTTCAGATTGTCTATTTATTCCTGTTTCAGTTTTGGTAGTTTATAAGTTTCAGGAATGCATCCATTTTTTCCAGATTGTTTAATTTGTTGGCATACAGTTGCTGGTAATAATTTTTAATTATTTCTATTTCCTTGATGTTAGTCATGATCTCTCCCCTTTCATTCATGCTTTTATTGATTTGGGTCCTTTCCCTTTTCGTTTGGATAAGTCTGGCCAGAGGTTTATTGATCTTATCAGTTTTTTCAAAGAACCAGCTTTTAGTTTTGTTGATATGTTCTACCGTTTTTCTGGTTTCTAGTTCATTGATTTCTGCTTTAATCTTTATTATTTCTCTTCTCCTCCTTGGCTTAGGCTTTATTTACTGTTCTTTCTCCAGGTCCTTTAGGGGTAAGATTAGCTTGTGCATTTTGGGATTTTTCTAATTTTTTGAAAGAGGCTTGGATGACTGTGTATTTCCCCCTTAGGATCACATTTGCAGTATCCCATAGGTTTTGGACTGATGTGTTTTCATTCTCATTCATTTCAATGAATTAAGTTCTTCTTTAATTTCCTGGTTGACCAATCATTCTTTAGCAGGATGCTCTTTATCTTTCAAATATTTGAGTTCCTTCCATATTTCTCTTGTGGTTGAGCTCCACTTTCAAAGCACTGTGGTCTGAAAATATGCGGGGAATAATCTCAGTCTTTTGGTATCAGTCAAAACTGGATTTGTGACCCGTATGTGGTCTATTCTGGAGAAAGTTGCATGTGCACATGAGAAGAATAGAGTATTCTGTTGTTTAAGGATAGAATGTTCTGTATATATCTACAAAGTCCATCTGGTCCAATGTGTCATTCAAAGCTCTTGTTTCTTTTTTGATCTTCTATTTAGATGATCTGTCCATTGCTGTGAATGGAGTGTTGAGGTCTCCTACTATTTAAGTATTATCATCAATGTTTCTTTATTTTGGTTATTAATTGGTTTATAGAATTGGCTGCTCCCATTTTGGGAGCATAGATATTTACAATTGTTAGATCTTCTTTTTGGATAGACCCTTTAAGTATGATACAGTGTCCATCTACATCTTTCATATGACCTTGGTTTATTTAATTTTTTTTTTAATTTAAAGATTTTTTTTTTATTTGCTAAAGAGAGAGAGAAAGAGAGCACAAAAGTTGGGGGAGCCACAGAGGGAGAGAGAGAAACAGGTTCTCTGCTGAGCAGGAAGCCTGATGTGGGGCTCGATCCCAGAACCCTAGGATCATGACCTGAACTGAAGGCATATGCTTAACTGACTGAGCCACTCACATACCCCTGGTCTTTGGTTTAAAATCTAATTTGTCTGATATGAAGATTTCTACCCCAGCTTTCTTTTGAGGTCCATTAGCAAGATAAATGGTTCCCTATCCCCTCACTTTCAATCTGGAGGTGTCTTTAGGTTCAAAATGAGTCTCTTGTAGACAGCATACGGATAAGTCCTGCTTTTTTATCCAATCTGAAACCCTGTGTCTTCATGGGAGCAGCATTCAGCCATTTACATTCAGAGTAACTACTGAAAGATGAATTTAGTGCCATTGTATTGCCTGTATAGTCCCTGTTTCTGCTTCTTTCTGGTCTGTGTTACTCTTGGGCTTATGGAATCCCCCTTAATATTTCTTGCAGGACTGGCTTGGTGGTCACATATTCTTTCAGTTTCTGCCTGTCCTGAAAGATCTTTATCTCTCCATTCATTCTGAATGACAGCCTTGCTGGATAAAGTATTCTTGGCTGCACAGTCTTTTCATTTAGTACCCTGAATATGTCTTGCCAGCTATTTCTGGCTTGCCAGCTTTCTGTGGACAGGTTTGATGTTATTCTGATGTTCCTCTTTCCCTATGTAAAGGAACCTCCTCTCCCTGGCTATTCTCAGGATAGTTTCTTTAGCTGTAACATTTGCAAACTTCACTATTACATGATGGGATGTTGATCTATTTTTATTGATTTTGGGAGGGGTCCTCTCAGCCTCTTGGACTTGAATGCTTGTTTCTTTCCCCAGATTACGATTATTCTCAGCTATGATTTGCTCAAATATACCTGCTAGCCCTCTCTCTCTCTCTCCACTGCCTCAGGGATCCCAATTATTCTGACATTGGAATGTTTCATGGCATCATTAATCTCTCTAATCCTTTTTTAATGTACTCCTAGCAGCCTATCTCTGTTTTCCTCAACTTCCTTCCATCAGCTTATCTTCTAGATCACTGATTCTCTCTTCTGCCTCATTTACTCTTACTTTTAAAATATCCAGTTTAGACTGCATCTCATTCATAACATTTTTTTTAGTTCAACCTGATTAAATCTCACTTCTGCGCTTAAAGATATTTTCATGCCTAGCTATTGACTTCATGATTGCTATCTTGCATTCTACCTCTGACATTTTGCTTATCTCCCTACCTATTAGTTCTTTGGCAGAGGACATTGTCTCTGGTTCTTTTCTTTGGTGACAATTCCTCCTCCTAGTTACTCTGTTGAGGAATGGTTGAGGGAGTGAACAGAGTCCAAAATATCAGCCACAACCCAAGCAAGATGCACCCTAGCAAAATCTGGACTGGTCAGAAGACACCACCAAAAAATAAAGCCAAAATGAAATAGAAGAATAAAATTAACAAATTTAAAAATTAAAAAAAAAGGTGGGGGTAAGGAGGGCTATCGTCTCTCAGTGTGGACAAAACAGGGTGTTTCAGTTGTTCCCAGGTGTATTTGGGTCTGTGTGTTAGAGGACACTATGTCCCAAAATTACAAAGAAAGTAAAACGTGTGTGTGTGTGTAAAGGTAGAACTGAATAGAGTAGTGATGAGGACTAAAATAAAGCATGTATCTATAAAAAATATAAGTGTGAAATGATACAAGTTAAAAAGTGACTAGGAAATATAAGTTGATATAATAAACATCTAGTTGAAATGAAAAGGTAAAAAGAAAAAAAAACAGAAAAAGCATAAGAAAAAGGAAAAAAAGAAGAAGAGGAGAATTTTTTCTGAAAAATAAACAAGTCATAAAGTCACACCTGGAGCTCAATATACAATTTTCCCCTGGCGTTGAGATTTTACAGTCTTATGGGATCCATAGGATTGTCGTCCACCTGTTCTTCCAACCTGTCTTCTGGGGAAGGGGCCTGCTCCGCTGTTTCTCAGGTAACTTTGTCTGTGTGGAGTTGCCCCACCCCTGTCATGGGGATGGGCTCAGTGTAAACCGGTCCCCTGTGTGGCTTTTGTTCCCTGGGGGCTTTCGGTGCCTCTTCAGAGAAGGAGAACAAAAATGGCCACACCCAAACCTCTGGCCCATAGCCAAAAATTCATTCTGCCCTCTTTACTAAACCCTCCAGGCCAAACAGTCTCCTCTTCTGTATGTGCCACACAAAACTGCAGCCTCCAACAGTGCCAGCCCACAGCAAGTCTCAGAGGTAGTCCCAGGGGCCCGGGAGTGCCATCGCCCTTTGTGATTCTAAAACTTCAAGCAGCAAGGGGGCTCGGGGGCATACTTGAAGCTCCAGGATCATGACCGGGTGCCACTCTAAAGTCCTTTCCAGCCACTACCACTCTTTGAGATTTTGCCCAGTCAGGTGCAGGTTTCAGACTTTGTCAGGCTGCTGAAGAGTGATTATCAACCAGCTCAGCTCATGATTTATGGCGATCCGAGCTGAGAGTTCCTGCCTGGGCTCCCTTATCATAACTTGTTTCCTGGCTCCACTGCTCTGGCACTCTTGGTTCAGGAACCCCTTTTCGCTCCCTGTTTCCTTGTATCCTGAGACACAATGCCTTACCTAGAATTCTGCCTTTTCATTTTCAGAACCCCTTTCAGAGAGGCATGTCTTTCATTAGAGCGGATTTCTGAGTTCTGATTTCGTGCTCTGGTGTTGTATCACTTTCCAGGAACCAGCTTCTGGAGACTTCCTCCCCCTTCTGTTTATCTTCTGATATCTCCCTGCAGATTGACAACTCCCACACATCCTACTTGCAAAAAGCAGTCACTTTTCTGCTTGTAAAGATCCAGATATATATTCTTACATCTCAGACTGATTTTGTGGGTGTTCAAAATGGTTTGGTAGATATCCTGCTAAATTCAGGGGACCAGTTGAAATGGGGTCCCCTACTCCTTCACCATCTTGGCACTACACCTCCATCTCAATTTATTTCTTTTAAAGATTTTATTTGACAGAGAGAGAGAGAGAGAGAGCACAAGTAGGCAGAGCAGCAGGCAGAGGGAGAGGGAGAAGCAGGCTCTCTCCTGAGCAGGGAGCCCGATGTAGGTCTTGAACCCAGGACCCTAGGATCATGACCTGAGCAGAAGGCAGCTGCCTAACTGACTGAGCCGCCCAGGCACCCCTCCATCTCAACTTAATACAATATAATTCCCTCACCATTCAGCATGAGGTTACCCTCTATTCCCCAGCAATCCCTTAGACATACCCAAGCCAATGGTTGAAATCAATGAAATGTTTCTCTACATCAAGGTCCCGAACAAACGGCTTTAGCAGACTTCCTCAGGTTTCTTTTAGCCGTGTCCTCAAGCTCCTCCAACTGTAGGTCTTTACTTAAGCCAGCTTTGCTTAATCCATGTGAGCATTGCCCTCCATAAATTGATAAACCACTTTCATTTCCCTGTTAATGCTCATTCCCTCAAAAAGCTTTTTGGTCCTCCTTTATTACCTATTCCCAAAGCATATATTCATGTGTTTGGTGAGTACTCACAGCAATTAGTGTCACTAAGCTATTGTGTGTGCCACCCACCTTACCATTCTCATGTTCATTGTCTTGGATATTAATCTAGTTATTATACACAGGTAGTTATTATACACAGGTGTATTTTCATCTCCAGTAAAATTTTAAACTTCCATGAAAAGTGGGGCCACATTGCATACTATAGAACAGACACTCAATCAAGAGCCTAGCATAAAAGAACTTTCAATGGAAAAGTAAATCTGGATGACAGAATAAAATGTAATTTTTTATTTTGACCTCAATCAGGACTTGTGGATTATTTATTATATCAGTGACAGAATTTCCTACTTTTTGGCCACATTTGATTTACCTCAATGTTACTTAAATCTGTTATATATTTCTTTAGGATTAGATCTCATAAACCCCAAACACTCCTCAGCTTTTCAAATGCATAAGGACACTCTAATTGAACAAAAAGTCTATGCTTGGCAACATACTAGTTTGTATACGTGTTTTAAAATAAAGACAATCACGATCAATCTTACAAACCAGATTTCTTCTTATTCTTATCTAGTTAAAAAATGGGGTGGGGAAGTTATTGAAAATCTGACAAATCACCCTTATGAACACCTGGATTTAATTATGGGGAGTCCTCAAGTCAGAGGAACACCTAAAGCTGATTTCATTCCAGCTGGAGAAACAACTGCTTTTCTTCATTTCTCCTTTCAATAAGTGAGTATTTGCTGTGCAATAACTGATGTCTTGGTGATTTTATAGTGCTTAGCCTTGAGCATTTTACAAACCCCTCCACTCACTTTCTTGAAACAAAGCTATCACTTATTTGAATGCTTGTTTAACTGCTGCGTTCCAGTATGGAATTCCACTGCAATTTCTACTTTCCTGATGTGACATTTTGTAAACCCTATTGGTGATTCCAGAGACAAATTCCTATAGTTGAGAATTTAGATAGGAAAAGTGTGGAGAAATTCCTTTGTATTTGGTGTTGAAAACTTAGGGCATTCACAATGATGCTCATCTCCCACTATCCTCATACAGACTATAGCAGCATTAAAGGATCAAGTGTAAGTACCAAAGCCATAGAAGTAGTAGAAGGTAAGTGTAAAGGGAAAACCACTCTTGTGTCTTATTTACTTGACACTCTACTGCAACACTGCTTCACTCTAACACCAGGTTTGTAGGTTATCCACACATCAAGCAATTCTGTGATAGCAGCTGTGTGTTTTACAATATAACTCAACTATACACTATCTACCTAAAGGTGGCATTAGATAATATAGGTTAAAGATTCAGTCCTACAAGATTGCAATTCCCCCCAATTCCTCTTCTCATGCAACACAGATGTACAAATAAATCTTACTAAAGGCAAAGAGATGTATGATATTTTGAGATCCCATCTACTTTGGTAACTCCATAATCAAGAGAAGATATGCACGCCCACATTCATAGCATTGTTTACAATTGCCAAGACAAAGAAACAACCTGTTTCCATAGACAGATGAATGGATAAAGAAAATGTTACATAATATATATAATGGAATATTACTCAGCCATAAAAAAGAAGGAAATCCAGCCATTTGTGACTACATAGGTAGACCCTGAGGGTATTATGCTAAGTGAAATATGCCACACAGAGAAAAAGACAAATACTTCATGGTACCACTTATCTGTGTAATCTTAAAAAAAAAAAGTGTGTCAAACTCACAGAAACAGAATAAAAAGGGTTTGCCAGGGGCTGAATTGGGGGAAATAGGGAGAGGTTGGTAAAAGGGTACAAACTTTTCTAAGAAGTGGTTATGGAAAAACCATTAACTTTGTTTAAAACAACTTGGATATGTAAGTTTACTATTTCAACTATAAGTTTTTGAAATCCTCTCCTGCTGTGTCTCTCTCTGTCGAATAAATAAATAAAATCTTAAAAAAAAAACGCACAGCGGATCTTGAAGATTTAGTATGAAAGATATAAAATATCTGGATAAGATTTTTTATATTAATTACACATTGAAATAATATTTTGAATATATTGTGTTAAAATCTATTAAAATTGGGGTGCCTGGGTGGTACAGTCATTTGGGCATCTGACTCTTTTGTTTCTAGCTCAGGTCATAACCTCAGGTCATGGGATTGAGCCAAGAGACTCCATGCTCAGCAAAGAGTCTGCTTAAGATGGTCTCTCCCTCTCCTTCTCACTTGCCCCCCCACCAGCTTGCATGCGTTCACACATTCTCTCTCTAAGAAAAGAAAAAAGAAAAGAAAAAAATATATATATTAAGATTAACTTCAGCTTTTAAATGTGGATCCTAGACAACTTATAATTACATTTGTAGTTAGTGTCACCTTCCCACTGAACCAGAGCCATATTTAGAGGAGCTCATAGATGTTACATATTTTTCCAAAGTTTTGGGCATCCTCCTTGAACTAAATTTTAGCTACATTTTTTTTTAAAGATTTATTTATTTATTTCACAGAGGGAGAGAGATCACAAGGAGGCAGAGAGGCAAGCAGACAGAGAGAGGGGGAAGCAGGCTCCCCGCTGAGCAGGGAGCCCGATGTGGGCCTCGACCCCAGGACCCTGAGATCATGACCCGAGCCGAAAGCAGAGGCTTTAACCCACTGAACCACCCAGGCGCCCTAGCTACATTTTAATGTGAGGATTATTTTCAAGTTTTGGTGTTTCATGTCTTACAGATCTCTTTGCATCAGTAAATGGAGCCCTTCTATTTCTTTGTTTTACAACTATATAGTATTCCCTGAGCAGATGTACTATAATTTATCTAACCAGGCTCCCATCGATAGACACTTAGATTGTTTCCAGTAACAATTCCACAGTGAATAATCTTTGTGTGTAGTCACTTCATCTGCATATCCACAGAGCTAGAATTATTGCACAAAAGGGGTAATCATTTATTTTTTTGGGGAAATTTTTATTTCCCCATTGATTTTTCTAACTTTTACTTTTTTTGTTCATTTTTTCTTACAATATCACAACCAGGGTATTAATGCTGATATAGTCAAGATACAAAACATTTCCATCACTACAAAGATCCTTTTTTTTTTGCCATTTAATAGACATACCACTTGCCTCTCACTCAGAGTCTCTCATTAACTCCTGACAACCACTAATTTGTTCTCCATTTTTATAATTTTGTCATTTGAAGAATGTTACATAAATGGAATCGCAACATGTAATATTTTGGGTTGGTTTCTTTCACCAGCGTAATTCTCTGGCAATTCATCTAGGTTGTTGCCTAGATCAATATATCATTCCTTTTTATTGCTGAGTAGCATTTCATGCGCCACAGTTTGTTTAGCCATTCACCCATTGAAGTGTACCTGGGTTGATAATAACTTTTGGCTATTACCAATAACATTGTTATAAAAACTTGTATATAGGTTTTTGTGTGAATGTAAATTTTCATATCTCTGGAATAAATGTCCAGGACTGCAGTTGCTGGATCATATGGTAGTTGCATGTTTTGATTTTTTTTTTAAGATTTTATTTATTTATTTGACAGAGAGAGAGATTACAAGCAGGCAGAGAGAGAGAAGAGGAAGCAGGCTCCCCACTGAGCAGAGAGCCCAATGCGGGGCTCAATCCCAGGACCCTGAGATCATGACCTGAGCTGAAGGCAGAGGCTTTAACCCACTGAGCCACCCAGGCCCGCATGTTTTGATTTTTAAGGAACTGCCAAAATGCTTTTCAGAGTGATTCTGCCATTTTTATATTCCTGCCAGCAATGTGTGTGTGATCCAGTTTCTCCAAATCTTCACCAACATTTGATATTTTCACTATTTTTTTAATTTAACCTAATGGATGTGCAATAACATCTTTTTTTTAAAAAAGATTTTATTTATTTATTTATTTGACAGAGAGAGAGAGAGAGATCACAAGTAGGCAGAGAGGCAGGCAGAGAGAGAAGGGGAAGCAGGCTCTCCGCTGAGCAGAAAATCCGATTTGGGGCTGGATCCCAGGACAATGGGATCATGACCTGAGCCAAAGGCAGAGGCTTAACCCACTGAGCCACCCAGGCACCCCTGCAATAACATCTTATTTGGGTTTTAACTTGCATTTTTCTAGTGACAAATGGAGCTGAAAATCTTTGCAGGTGCTTATTTGTCATCTGTATATCCTGTCTGGTGAAATGTCTCTTTATGTCTTTTGTTCACTTTTGAATTGGATTTTCTGTTTACTGGAGGGTTTTGAAAGTTCTTTATATATTCTAGGCAGTAGTTCTTTGTTGAATATGTGGTTTATAAATATTTTCTGAGATCATTTCTTATTGCAACATGTTGTGAATTATATTTCTTATTCATTAGACTGGAGATAAATTAGTGGGATTAAAGCCCAGGTTACATATCATTATTAGTAGGTTTTCAGTGCATAGTCTATTTCCCATTCATTGGTTAACCATCTCAACTGTGAAATTGAGTGTTATGACAGAGTGTTTAATCTTTTGATGTTTACTCAGTACCCATTTAGTTATCATACTTGGTAACAGTTACATGTTTGCTTTTAAGTTTCTCTGAAATAAAACCTGCCTGATACCTGATAACATTTAAGGAATCTGGTATGTTAAATTATGGAATTGACACCAAATATGCTGCATTCCTTATTTTACTTAATTTACCCAATCTCTGAAAGATACTATAATTGAACCTTGAACAACACAGAGTGCCCCGTGCATTGAAAATCCATGTATAAATTTGACTCCCACAAAACTGAACTGCTAATTGCCTACTGTTGACTGGAAGCCCTACTGACAACATCCATTAACACATATTTTGTATGCTATATGTATTATACTGTATTCTTACAATAAAGTCAGCTAGAGAAAAAATGTGATGAAGAAAATGATTAAGAAAGAAAAAATACATTTATAGTACTGTATTGTAAAAAAAATCTATGTATAAGTGGACTCACAAACCCATATTGTTCAAGGGTCAACTGTATTGTTACTTTTATTTTACAGATAAATAAATCAAAGCTTAAAAAGATTAGCTCAGTTTGCCCAGCTGCAGAAATAAAATTTAAACCAGGACTAAATCATTCTAGAAACTCTTAGCTACCATTCAGTATTGTGTTTTTGTGTTAGGTCTTGCTGCAGAATTGTTTGGCTTTTAAAGAAGTCATGTTACAAGTTGTTACATGCCTTTACCCAGAGAAGGTCTGAGAGAAATACCATCAGGAGACTCTGGGGATGCCTGGGTGGCTCAATCAGTTAAGCGACTGCTTCAGCTCAGGTCATGATCTCAGGGTCTTGGGATTGAGTCCCGAAGTGGGCTCCTTGCTCAGTAGGAAGCCTGCTTCTCCCTCTTACTGCTGCTCTCCCTGCTTGTGCTCTCTCTCCTTCTGACAAATAAATAAAAAAAAAAATCTAAAAAAGAGACTCTGAATGGATTTCCACTTTTGGTCATGATGGAATAAGATGGTTTGGGTTTACTGTCAACCCCACACGAATAGAGTTTAAAAGTAAGCCTCAAAAGGATCAAGTGGATTTCAGGTAATTTACCTGCACTTTAGAACTGAAACCTAAAAATACTTAAAGGAACACCAAAAAGCAACATCCAATAACATAAAATGGACAGCGTTGGCATCTAATCATAGATGGCCAGGTGTATAAACAAACACTAAATCATGTCCCAATGCCAAGGGAAGAAAAACTTAAGACACAGATGCAGAAATGACATAGCTAATACAATCAGCAGACAAAACACTGAAAATGTACTTCATATGCTCAAGAAGGTTAGAGAAAAGTATGCACTTGATGAAAAGCAATGGAAATTATAAAAAGATCCAAAGTTAACTTTGAGGTATGAAAAATATAACATCTGAGATGAAAAAACTGTAGATAAGACACCACAATATACCACAGAAAAAAGACTTGAGAAATATCCAAAATGGAACTCAGGAGAAATGATTTTTTAAAGTGAATAGAGTAAGTAATGCAGCCTAAAATACATTACACATAACTAAGAGTCTCACAAAGTAGGAGGTGAGGGTTCAGACAAAAAAACGCTTGAAGAAATAATGGCTGAATATTTATCATTTATCATGAAAACTATAAACCAACAGATTGAAGCTCAACAAACCCCAAGTAAAAAACAGGAAGATAAACCTAATCAAGCACATGACACTGTAAAGTAGATAGCAAATTAACACATGAAAAGATGCTAATGATTAGTCATTAGAGTGTTAAAAAAAGAAATAACAGGTCCAAAATAGAGTTACTTGTGCTAAGCCCCATGCCAGCAAACCAAGACTTAATACCTAACCTAATTGTAGTTTCAGCCTTTTCCAGGAGAGTAACCTTTATTTATTTATTTATTTATTTTAATTTTTTTTTTTTTAGATTTTATTTATTTATTTGATGGAGGCAGACATGGCGAGAGAGGGCACACAAGCAGGGGAGTGGGAGAGGGAGAAGTAGGCTTCAATCCCAGGACCCTGGGATCATGACCTGAACTGAAGGCAGACGCCCAGTGACTGAGCCACTCAGGTGCCCCGGAAAGTAACACTTAACCAGTCAAACTGGAGTTACCTGGTCAGCGCTAATGAAGTAATCTGCCCTGTAAGACCTGCCTTACCCCAAAGGATGGTTTTCACCTGAAACACACTTTCTTTGTCTTGTCCCCTTTCTGCCTACAAAACCCTTCCCTTTTGTACAGCTCTTTGCAGTGTCTTTCTATTTGCTAGATAGGATATTGCTTAATTCATTAATTGTGGAATAAAGCTAATTTGATCTTCAAATTTACTCAGTTGAATTGTTTTTTTTAAAGGGAAAGGAAAATTAAAATCATGATGAGAAATCTCACCAATTAAATGCTAAAATTAAAAAGACTTCCAATAGAAAAGTTGCAAAGATGCAAAACAACCATAACTCTCATATATTTCTGGTGGTAATATAAAATGTCATAGCCACTTTGGAAAAAGTATGGTTGTCTTTATAAAATTAAATGCTTACCATACGACTTAGTAGCCCTACTTGACTTGGTAACCTCACTCTTGTATTTAACCATGAAAAATAAATTCCAATATTCACGTAACACCAGTACAGCAAGTCCTCAAAAGCAGCTTTACTCCCAACAATCAAAACCTAGAAACAACCCAATGTCCTTCAATAGGTGAGTGGATAAGTAAATTACAGTATAGCCATTCATTGGATTTGTTAATATCAAAGGACCAAACTATAGATTTGGGCAACAATGCAGAAGAATCTCCAAAGCATTATGCTAAGTGAAAAAAATCAAACACTAAAGTACTCTCCTCACAATACTCCTGGCTTTGTGTAGAAAATTATATTCTGCAGGGTTCCATTTAAGTGAAACTTTAGAAATGGATTAACTATAGCAACAGAAAGCAGATTAGTAGGTTCAAGGCACAGGAAGGAGGATACTGACGTCAGAGACCCAATCGAACTTTCTGGATTGAAGGAAATATTTTATCTAATAAATTGGGTGGTAATTACACAACTGTATACATTTGTCAACACCAAATTATATACTTAAGATTTGTGTGTTTCATTTTTTGTAAATGATATGTGACCAAAGTGAGAGTGAGAAGATATCCTAGAATCTCTGATCAAAACAGTAAAGTAGGGGAACTAGGCCAAAATGTGAGTCTGAAATCCTTGATAAGCTCTGCTTGTTCTGAAGGGTTAGTGAGATACTTAGGCTGAGACTGTGACAGCAACTGGTTGTTTGTAAGGATGGAGCTGAGTTTATTAACTTTTATCTTACCTGGGCAGAGGAGAGGAGTAAATGTGGTCAGTAAGACTTGGGGCAGAGACAGAAAAGAGAAAGAGGGCCCCGGATTTGTTAAGAGAACTGCAAATAGATCGTGACAATTAAGCACATTCTTAGAAAGAAATATATGCAAATGCAGAGTCGAAATGCTGTGACAGAAGGCAGTAAATACTCGGACCACTTGCTCATGGGACACATTTCCATCAAAAGGCATTTGTCTGAGTGTTCACAGTCATTTGATATAAAACATTTGTATTAAACTTTAAAAAATGATAATATTCAAGATAATCATACTGCCCTTCTTAACACACTCTAGTGATTGGATGATATAAGGATTAATTTAGTATCTCATTCCTCAGATAAAACCAGAAAGGACTCCTTTGGGGAACAGTTAGTAATCTAAGAATAATCCTACTATAGCTTTTGACAATTGTGCCTGACAACAGCTTATTCTTCTAGAATAATCCCTCTTCATAGAACTCTTCTAAGTGTTCTTTTGCTTTGCAAAGAAGTTTCTAAATCAGACATGCCTGTTTATGTTTATCCCTATACATGCACACATATCAAAAGACTAACGGAGGCACCTGGGTGGCTCATTGGGTTAAGCCTCTGCCTTTGGCTCAGGTCATGATCTCAGGGTTCTGGGATTGAGCCCTGCATCAGACTTCCTGCTCAGCAGGGAGCCGGCTTCCTCCTCTCCCTCTGCCTACCTCTCTGCCTACTTGTGATCTCTCTGTCAAATAAATAAATAAAATCTTTAAAAAAAAAAAAAGGCACCTGGGTGGCTCAGTGGGTTAAAGCCTCTGCCTTCAGCTCAGGTTATGATCTCAGGGTCCTGGGATCGAGGCCCACATCGGGCTCTCTACTCGGCAGAGAGCCTGCTTCCTCCTGTCTCTCTGCCTGCCTCTGTGCCTACTTGTGATCTCTCTCTCTCTCTGTCAAATAAATAAATAAATAAATATATTTTTTAAAATTTTATTTATTTATTTCACAGAGGGAGAGAGATCACAAGGAGGCAGAGAGGCAGGCAGAGAGAGAGAGAGGGGGAAGCAGGCTCCCAGCTGAGCAGGGAGCCCGATGTGGGCTTCGATCCCAGGACCCTGAGATCATGACCTGAGCCGAAAGCAGAGGCATTAACCCACTGAGCCACCCAGGCGCCCTAAATAAATAAAATCTTAAAAAAAAAAAAAAAAAGGAAAGAAAGAAAGAAAGACTAAGAAATCCCATAGCACAAGATAACCAAAGCTACCTGAAGAATTTTCAAATATTTTTAAAGTGTGTATTCCAATCACAGGAAATTTATTTCTCTTGTCAAACTTCAAATACGATTTCTCCAGTGCAAAAATATGTTAGCTCATTTCCACTAAAAACAGTTCCTCTCTAAGAAGGAAAATTTAACTTTGCTCTACTTCAAATTTGCACAGACTATAGGGAAGTTAATATTACTTTGAAAACATTTTTGGTTTGAATACACTTTGATGGAAAGCTCAGTTAGCTTTCACACTCAAAAAATAGTTTTTGTTTGAAGATTATCTGATTCATGGTGAAATAAACTACAAGGGAAAATGGTTTTTAAAATTTCATATGTATTTTTTGAAATTCATTTGATTTAATAGCAAACTAAATGTTCAAGAAGCCAAACTCCTCCCCCTACCTTTTTTTTTTTTTTTTTTTGCTTGGCAAGAAATAAATTAAGTACTTTTTGCTTAGTATTTGAAATACAAAGCAATTGGAAAAAACATCTGAGTAATATTTGAAAAATCTAATTTCATTCACCATTTCCTGGTAGATGTAAAGAAACAGAAGAAAGCAAAGGCTGTAGAAGCAAATTTAGTGTAAAGTAATAATCTTTAAATTCTCTTTGGAGTATTTATACATATGCCCCACCTCTCGCCACCTAATTTAAATTGAATAGACAAGAGAGCGGCTTGGTCTTCAGGTAGGAGTTACTTATTCCCCTGAGGAGATGAAATATAAATTTATCCCCAAAGGCAGGTTTACCTTGTGAAACTTTGTGAATGGGTGTCATCAAGTTCTGTGCTAGATTAGATTAGGTTTATACATTGACTCAATGAATAGTTATTTGGTCCCACCTATATACTCCAGGAATTAGCAGGTACTAGGTATGTAAAAACAAAATCCAAACAGATCAGAACTTGTCCTCCAATAATTTAGTCTTATAAAAAGGAATGATAAATGAACCATCAGGGCACAATTACAATTCAGCAGGGCAAGTGCTATAATGTGCCACCACACTGGGTCACAGGAGGGATGCTAGCTTTGCAGTAAAACAAAGGGTAGAGAGATGGGTGTGGAAGAAGGGGTTTAGAAAGTCATGCCATGGAGTACTCTACGTAATTAAAAGATTAGCTGGAAAATCTGGCCCAGAGGGAAGGAAGGCCCTCTTTTATCTGCCTAGGCTAAGGGCCAATATTTGCAAAATCCCAAGGCCAGACAGGAAAAAAGGATAAAGTACCATTGGGATTGAGAGTTTTGAGATTAGAGAATATAGTATATATGGCAGGAGGGAGAAGGTATAAATTGAGTCAAGATTGTGAAGTTAACTTATGATGAACTAAAGGCCCTGAATATGATAAAGGGAGCTATTGAAGGTTTTTAATTGGTTGATGGCATAATCAGATTGGTACTGTGGGAAGATCATGCCCTGTCCCTCATCTTTCCATCAACCTAGACTAGAGGGATACTAGAACACTGAGTATTTACAAAGTGCAGGAATTCCAAAGTGAATGGCTAATAGAGAGGACAGAAAGGCCATTGAATTGTTCAACACCAGAGCCTCAAATGCTAACATGTGAATGGGTAAATTGTCCATTTTAGAGTAGAGCCACTTGGAATGATGGCAGGACTTAGGAAGGAAAGGAAGACTGAGCCAAAGTTTAAAATTAATATCAATGACAATAGCTTGTAAGGATTGAGTCATTAATATGTGCCTGCCACAATGCTAAGAATTTCTTGTAGATTATGTCATCTAATCCTGGAACACACCATGTATAGGGAGGAGTGGTCAGGAGACCTTTGCAATAACGGTGATACAGGGTGGCTAGAAATTTAAGAGTGTTTGTTGAATGTGGGAGCAGTTAAAGATCTGAAAGCATTTTAGGGTAGTGACATCACTAATAGGGAATGATTTGAGGGCCACGGAGGAAGTCGTGTCCTCAGAAGAAAGTCAAAGATGTAGAAGGGACTTGGAAAACCCAGTTGTTGGTAAGAGCCGGTTTATCATAATGTAAAATTGCCAGAGGGGTAGGTTCAGACACAGAGTGGAAAAGCTTAGGAAGGTGAGAAACAGAAGAGATTTGGATTTGGGAAAAGGAAGCACAGAGTTATAAGATTAGTGATGTTAAGAAACAAAAATTCAACTGAGTATATTTTAAAGAAATTGGTGTTGATTGCTGCAAAAATTGAGCAGCATCCCAACTAGTAAGTAGAAGGGAGCTCTGAAGGACTACAGAAAGGGAATGGTTTTAAAGGCAGAGCAAAAATGTCATAAAAAGAAAAAAAAAGATTATTTCAGAAGAGGTCCTCTTTTCTTAGGGGGAGAAAAGGTCTTATTGGGTAGACTACTTTATCTTCCTTTGGGGGAGGGAGACATGACAGATTACCTTATTGATGCCGACCAGAAAATTCTGGACCGACCACTTAAGACAACATTTCTGGGGAAGCTTGAAACTACAATAAGGTGAGGTATTAAGCCCTGCTTTGGTGACTGGGCCAAGAATAAGTGGCTCCATTTTGGGCCTGTGGTTTTCTTTTTAAGAACAGGCAACAACAGAGGACTTGAAGATGTACTATGGAAACATACATAGCACCCAACAGCTGTGCCCAGTATTGAGCAAAACTGAATTATCTATCCAGACAACGCTTGTGCGTTTAAGAGCCAATTCATAAAATCTACGATATGTTTCAATGTATTTTTTGTTGTTGTTGTTGTTGTGTTGTTTTTGTTACTGCTACTCACTTCATGTTTCTCCCACTAAACTCTGATGTAGGATCGTCACCCGGATAATTCCATATTCATAGTAGCTATTGATGAATGTATCTGTTATGTAAGGCAATGAGTTATGGTAGAAAGAATGTGGGGTTAGAATCCAAATCCTATTATCCCCCATGGTATAACTTTGTGCAAGTGATTATCCTTTCCAAATCATTTCTCATCTATGAAAAAAGGATGAAAATATCTACCTTATATTGTGGATGAAGTAAAATAATTTTTATAAGGTTAATGTCTAGACAGGATATGTAGTCAATAGATGGCAGCTATTATTAATCAGCCCTCTATAATTTCAAGAAATTTTTAGAAAAGAGCCATATTTTCATTCATTTTTATTTTTTTATAAAATAACCTCTAGTTATTTTATATAACTTTTATATAATAACCTCTAGTTCCATCCACGTCATTGCAAATGGCAAGATTTCCTTTCTTTTGATAGCTGCATAGTATTTCATTGTGTATATATATACCACATCCTCTTTATGCATTCATCTGTTGATGGACATCTAGGTTCTTTCCATAGTTTGGCTATTGTGGACATTGCTGCTATAAACATTTGGGTGCACATGCCCCTGAGGATCACTACCTTTGTATCTTTAGGGTAAATACCCAGTNCACTACCTTTGTGTCTTTAGGATAAATACCCAGTAGTGCGATTGCTGGGTCGTAGGGTAGCTCCATTTTCAACTTTTTGAGGAATCTCCACACTGTTTTCCAGAGTGGCTGCACCAGCTTGCATTCCCACCAACAGTGTAGGAGGGTTCCCCTTTCTCCCCAACCTCACCAACATCTGTTGTTTACTGACTTGTTGATTTTAGCCACTCTGACAGATGCGAGGTGGTATCGCTGTGGTTTTGATTTGTATTTCTCTGATGCTGAGTGATGTTGAGCACTTTCTCATGTGTCTGTTGGCCATTTGGATGTCTTCTTTGGAGAAATGTCTGTTCATGTCTTCTGCCCATTTCTTGACTGGGTTATTTGTTTTATGGGTGTTGAGTTTGAGAAGCTCTTTATAGATTTTGGATACTAGCCCTTTATCTGATATGTCATTTGCAAATATCTTCTCCCATTCTGTCAGTTGTCTTTTGGTTTTGTTGACTGTTTCCTTTGCTGTGCAAAAGCTTTTAATCTTGATGAAGTCCCAATAGTTCATTTTTGCCCTTGCTTCCCTTGCCTTTGGTGAGGTTCCTAGGAAGAAGTTGCTGCGGTTGAGGTCGAAGAGGTTGCTGCCTGTGTTCTCCTCGAGGATTTTGATGGATTCCTTTCTCACATTGAGGTCTTTTATCCATTTTGAGTCTATTTTTGTGTGTGGTGTCAGGAAATGATCCAGTTTCATTTTTCTGCATGTGGCTGACCAGTTTTCCCAACACCATTTGTTGAAGAGACTGTCTTTTTCCCACTGGACATTCTTTCCTGCTTTGTCGAAGATTAGTTGAACATAAGAGTTGAGGGTCCATTTTCGGTTCTCTATTCTGTTCCACTGGTCTATGTGTCTGTTTTTGTGCCAGTACCATACTGTCTTGATGATGACAGCTTTGTAATAGAGCTTGAAATCTGGAATTGTGATGCCACCAATTTCGCTTTTTTTTTT